>CM042171.1:69750031-69765847 GCA_023376005.1 Doryteuthis pealeii
TGAGTGTATTTATTCCATGTTATGACGATTTTGGATAATGTGACGTAGCAGTGACGTAATTTTTGTTACAGACAAAACCCAAAGCGAATCTCCATTATCAATAGATAGATATTTGAATAATTTTGAATAGAATATTCCGTGTATGTGAACAAAATTGGACGAAACGCGTGTTGACTAAATAAAAGTGATAAATTTCGTCCTAAGCAACGGAGATATTTTTCGTCCAATAATTTTTAAACATATGAGAGTGTTTGTATGTGTGTGTACATATATTTTCTTTGGGAGGGGCCGGTTTAGCTCAGTCGGTAGAACAACGACCAAAGAGTCACAGGTTTCCTATTCGATACAGGTCCCCCACCAACTCAACGCATGAGTAGCATGATTTGTGCGGTAAAGTGGGGGGGGGGGCTGATGGTTGGTATGGCGCTCCACTTCAGACGCAAAAACAATCACCCTGGTAATAGACACCCTCACTCTCAGGCTGATACCGACAAAAAGCCACGACCCCCACCTAAAGAAAATATCGATAAACTTACACACATTAAATTATGGACACCCGTTTGTGTAACAGTTTTCGATATAGGAAATAGAATCAGAGGCCTATTGAAGTCAATCAGTCATCAATTTTATGATGTTATTAGGCTTTATAAATACACTGGTATTCTGCAGTAGGATTGTTACAAGGTTAGAACTGTATTGAGTTACAGCTACTTCTTGCCTTGTCTTACCAATTCGATGGTAATTGGAACTTAGGCCTATTGAAGTCAGTCAGTCATCAATTCTATGATGTTATGAGGCTTTATAAATACTCTAAGGGCCGGGTTATCTCAGTCCTAGGTTCCTAGCTCGATACCGGCCCTCGCCAACTCAGCGTATGAGTAGCACAGGGATCTGTGCGGTAAAGTAAGGAGCTGATGGTAGGTGTGACGCTCCACCTCAGATTCTAAAAACAATCTCCTATGTCTAGCGCTATTGAAAAGGGGATAGACTCCCTCGCTCACTGGCCAATACCGACTTTAGGCCGCCCCGTCGACTTTACTTTATATATATATATATATATATATTATATATATATATATATATGCTCCCAAAACTCGGTAGAGCTCTCTAGGGGTGATTTAAATTAACTTTCACTGCCAGCATATATAAAGCAATGATCGTCTAGGGCTATTGAAAAGGGGATAGACTCCCTCGCTGACTGGCTGATACCGACTTTAGGCCGCCCCGTCGACTGTACTTACTACTTTACTTATAAATACTCTGGTATTCTGCAGTAGGATTGTTACAAGGTTAGATCTGTATTGAGTTACAGCTACTTGTTGCCTTGTCTTACCAATTCGACGGTAATTGGAACTTAGTATGATTATTCTACAAGGCCCTAGTTCAAATCGTGATCGAGGCTGTTTGTATTTCATGTACCCTTGGGAAAATATGAATTCATCTACTCTCCACTCCCGCTATAGGTAAATAGTAGGAGAGACTGGATTCTTTAGCCTTTGGTCGGCAACCAGTGTAGGAGAAGGAAAACTCTGAATTCAGACCAGCTTTACTCTGCTTAAAAAATAATAACCGTATGTCATATCCTGAGCATTTTTCAACTCAACACACACACACACACACACACACACAACATATATATATATATATATATATATATATATATATATATATATATATATAAATCTGCTGAAAAAGTCATATACCTGAAGAAGGTCGGAGGGCACATTGGCCGAAACGTTGTACAGATAACGAGATGAGGACAATAGTCCGAATAACACAGATAATACTAATATATATATATATATATATATTATATATATATAATATATATATTATGAGATTATGTGCTTAATTGAGGTCATATCTAATTTGAAAATTAATTAGTTATAATTAAATGAATTAGGCGTGCATATCGGTTTAATTCATTTAATTGTAACTAATTAATTTACAAATTAGGTATGACTTCAATTAAGCACATAATCTCCTAAAACAATGGTTAAGACATTTGTACGCACATTATCTACTAAATTCAAGTTCTCTATCTGCTTGGTTAGATTTTACGCCACGTCAACCCTTGTTGGGTTATTTTATGCCAAAAACGTTTTGTTTTATTTATTCTTGATAAGTATTCAAATTTTAAAGTTAAGTAGCGCGGACATGGAGTCAGTGGCCCCAGTTACTGACAGTTTCTCGCCTATGGGATCTTCAGAACAAATTTAGTCGGGATATGGCATAGGGAATAAAATGTAAGTAACGAGGTGCCGATGACTACATGTCAACGCTACCTTATTAACAATTCTAAACACGACAGGTAAGTCATCTGAATTTTGAAAATTTTAGATTTGAACATCTGCACTCACATATTCCTGCTTCAAAAACCTCAGTATTTTTATTTTTTAATTTTTTTTTAATTTATATAACAAATAAATGAATCATACGTAAAAATCTTTTACATCTTAGGTCATCGTCAATTCTTGCGAAGAAAAGTCTTTATATACTAGCAAATATATGCACCCTCCGGTGCAAGTATTTAAGTTTTAATGTAATGAAATATTATATTAAATTAGAAAGGCTAATGAAACTAAATAAGAATGCAGTTAAAAAGATTTGAAACATAATGGGGTATAATCGAAAAATAGAAGAACTGAAATTTACTCTTCATTTTTATTTTTTTCTAATTAAGTATATAGTTAAAAGAGGAAGTAAAGAATAAAATGACAGTTATTTTTTCTTGTTAATGATTTCATTAAGATTCATTGAAGAGATTTTGCTTATATTCATTAAAATAAAACCAAATAATTAGAAATCAATAATACCAAGCACATATTTTTTAAAAATCAAATTTTTAATATCAATATGCAAATTAACCTTCCCGTTTACATTGTAAACCGCTATTTTGTTGTATATATAAATATAATGCCATTGCTTNTTCTTTTCCAGGTCATTTCAATTTGTCGATCTGATGGAATATATTCTGGCGAAAAATTGGTGTGATGATTGTCATGATTTATTCCGTTGTGCATCTTCAGGGGAAATAAGTTATAGGCAAATCCCAGCCCAATTTTCGCCAGAGATATTATACTCACGGCAGCAACTTAGAAATGACCTTGAACAAGATTTGACAGACAAGAAAAATGGCCCGCGCAGTTCAACTAATATAATTATAATATATATAATAATATATAATATTATTTATATTATATATTAATATATTCTTCTGTGTAGTGTGTGTTTGTGTGTCGGTGTGTGATGTGTTGTGTGCGTGCGAGAAGAGGCTTTACAGTGGGGAAAAAAATTTTCTTGGCGGACAACCCGTTTACTACAGCCATCGAGCAGTGGACACGAGATTTCGCATTCATCGGTCTCACTATGTAACCAGATGATGGAAGGTAGTATGAGCAAGCGCGCTAATCATTCACCCAATCTTGTCGTCGGCGGGAGGTTAAATAATACCCTGTGGTCCCTTGGTAAGATACCTGTAATTGTGGGACAGTGTGCAGACTTTTGGCAGGATAAGGAGCACTTTTCGTCAGCCATTGTTGAACTTTTTGAAGCTCACATTATATTCTTGAGACTTGTTGAACTCTTCTTTTTTTGTCTAATATTCAAGCAAGGTAACTTAACACGAGCTTTCTGCCACATAATAATTATCTTTATATCATTATTATTATATATAGTGACTCTCCCGTCAGATTTTCGACTATGAGAGCTTCATACACACATAACACCCACCAGTTGATTTGTTTTATAGTGAGTGAGGCTTTGTTTGGACATCCCACCTTAATTTGGCACAGTCGATCGGAAAGAATGGTACAGTCAAGGCGTCCACAAACCCACATCACGACCGACCCAAGGAATTTTTAATTCAGTTATCCATCTCCTAGACTGGTACCTAACCAGTGATGAAGGCCCGTCTGCCCTTATTTAACCATCAGCTGAGCGGAATTTTGAATTAGAGCTATCCCCTCCAAGACTGGTTACCATCCAAGTGTGAAGGGCCAGTCTGCCCACTATTTAATCCATAGCTGGCAGGAGAATATATTGGATTCTACCCTTCCAAGGGTATTAGCGCTAATGTGAAATGCAACAAGCTTCGTCTAGGATATGAACTCGAATGACGAGTCCATTTTCCACGACTCTTAACCAATAGCTCACGCGGCCTCCAGTATATATATATATATATATACTATATTAGATATATAATATATATTATATATTTATATTATATATTATATATATTATATATAGTATATATATATATATATATTAACATATATATATTATATTTATATATAATATATTATATTATAATATAATATATATAGTTAAGAAAGGAAATTACATCCGAACAATATGGTAAGAAAGGTGGATGAAAAATCCACTATTGCTGTACTAAGAAGAAAACAATTCATATAATCTATAATCATAGCTGAATTGATCAATATTTCGATTTTTACAAAGAATATTCATCAGAGCCATCACTCCGTAGTTGTTTGGGTCGGAAGGAAAGTCAACTTTTTACTTTATATAAAAACAAAACACAAAATATTAATCATTTAATCTAAATACAGAACTTAAATGAATAATAATAATAAGAATTTAAAAATAATTAATCGTAAATAAAAATATATAAAAACTCCTTTTCTAATTCATAAATATTCGCTCCAACTTTTCCTTTATATATAAACTATTTACAGTTACAAATACATTTATAAATTACAGAACTTAAATAGTAAAATTTAATAATAAACAATTTAATCGTTAAAAAATTCTATTACTAAAAGTCTTTGAATTTCCAACCGTCACATTTCTTAAACCTCCCCTTCCGTTTAAATTGTTTCGCCTTGTTGCAACATGCTCAACAAATTCGCTACATTTGTTGTAAAAGACTTCATACACTGTGATCATGCCGACTAATAGGCGCGAATGCCACGTTGTGAATATGTATTACGTCTGTTCGTTTTTTTTTGAGTATTAAGGTTTGTTTTGTTAAACTCATTTTGATTTCCTCTCCGACCCAAAAACTACGAGTGAATGGCTCTGATGTAGATTTTTGTTAAAATCGAAAGTATTGCATCATATCAGCTATGCTGATATATTATAAATTGTTTTCTTCTTAACAGCATTGTGGTGATGTATTTATTCCACCTTTCTTACCTATATATATAGTATATATATATTTAATATTATATTATATATATATAGAAAACATGATACATTGGAGTTTTTTGCTGATTATATTCATAAAGGCAATTGCGTGCTGTAATGGTTAAAGTCATGTGGAAATGGACTCGTCGCCCGAGTTCAAATCCTGGACGTGTAATTGCATTTCACTTACGCTAATACCCTTGGGAAAGGTATGAATTCTATTCTTCTCCAGCCAAGTAAATAGTAGGCAGACTGGCTCTTTAACCTTGGTTAGGCAACCGGTGTTAGAAGGAAAACTGAATTCAAACCTGATAAACCCGCTTAAGAAATTGACCTTTGTCACACCTTGCTCGTGCGGAGGGTTGGTAAATATATATAATTCTAAACGGCGACTGTCTTCTTCAGTCTAAGACACCGATCGGTTACTCCTTCAATTCGCATTCTTATTATTTGCTCCTTGCGAGTTTTATTGTAGATGTGCATCTACCACATTGGTCTATAAAAAATTTAAACTGTTCTGAGTTATCAGCTAGCGGACTAATACTGTACCAACATCTTCAGATTGCAGGATTATTCTCCTGGCAAGTACAGTAGGAGAGGCTCTTGCCGTACGTTTTTCCGGAGTCTAATGTTTTATTTCAAGTAATCCTAGTCATATGAGGTTAGACGAGTATCCGCTTCAGATCTGTCGGCGGGCTTAGAATGACCCTGCAGAGGGGTAAGACCCTCCCCCATATGGAATCACCTGTTGGTCGTGGTGGCGACCGTGATACTTAAGGATGAAACCTTGGTGGATGAGCAGTCCTTGACATGCAACACTCCATTTTGGCCTTACTAAGGCAAGACGGGCGATCCGAGAGGCCCCTCCTAAATCGACGGGTTACGTCAAGCCCTAGAAGCTATATGATTTTCCTGATTTATTGCCATTAGGCAGCCTCAAACCTTTTTATCATATATGTGCTTGTAGGCGGTGGATGAGGTCTTAAATATCCTGGCTACACGTTAAAATGATGGGGAAGTTTTACTTCTGGATCTGGGGAATGTAGAAGTACTCCTTCATCACCATTGCTCCCAATATCTCTGACCGAGTGGTAGTACCTGTAGGGTCCCTTCTATGCGTTAAATAGAAACAAAGAGTTTGAAAAAAATGGTTTAAAAATGACGTTTAAAAATACCCATCAAGAATGAATAAACAAAACTTAAAAATAACCCAACAGGGTTGACATGACGTAAAAAAACCCAACAACAAAACCCCTAATAAGGGTGTCACCTATAAATTTGATCCGAGCATTGTTTACTATTATTACATTCCAATTTGACAATCCCGACTTTAACTTTTGTCTAATTTAAGTCGCTCACAGCGGCTCTCCCACACACTGGCATTCTATCGTAAACCGCTGGCAGCGGCTCTCGCACTTGTTACTTGTTTACAACGTGTGTATACTCATCGTAAACACGGGTTACTATACATCAAGAGAGTGACTTCGGGTGATAAGAGAATAGATATCAAAGAGAGAGAGAAGAGAAGAGGAGGAGAAGAGGAGAGAGAGGAGAGGAGAGAGAGAAGAGAGAGAGAGAGAGTATGTAGATAGTTTTACTTTTATTTCTTCTTACACTTCTGTACTTCTTGTCGGTGTCTTCCTCTTACTCCTTATTCGTTATGCCCCGCGCGAGTGAGATTCAACCTGCAGCAAGAGAGAAGAGCGAGAGAGAACGAAGAGAGAGAGAGAGAGGAGAGAGATGAGAGAGAGAGAGACGAGAGAAGTGAGAATCCTGTTATTTATTCTTCTTTTACTACTTCTGCTAACTTCTTTGTCTGAGGTGTTTCCTCTACAGTCTACTTATTCCCGCGCGTGAATTCACCTCATCAGAGGAAGAGAGACGAGAGAGGAGAGAGGCGAGAGAGCAGAGGAGAGAGAGAGATGGAGAAGAGAGAGTATGAGATCACTTTGTTACTTTATTTTTCTTTACTACTTCTGCTAACTTCTTGTCTGGTGGTTTCCTCTACTTCTTATTCTGTATTCCCCGCGCGGGAAGATTCAACTCAGCAGAGAGAGAGGAAGATGGAAGAGAGAGAGGACGAGAAGAGAGAGAGAGGGAGAGAGAGACTGAGAAGAGAGGAGAGTTGAGAATCACTTGTACTTTTACTTTCTTACCTTTATTACTTCATTAACTTCTTGCTCGGGTGTTCCCTTAACTTCTTATTCTTATTCCCCGCGCGGTGAGATTCAACCTCAGCAGAAGAACGGAGAGAAACAGAGAGAGAGAGAGAGGAGAGAGGAGAGAGGAACGAGAAGAGAGAAGAGCTGACGCTTTCCAAGGGGCTCCAGCATCAGGTTGAACTAATTAAGCTAGTACTTTTTCTATGGCGCGTGACGATTCGCACCTCTCTAGAGGTCAGTTGTGGTATCCACATTGAAAATCTTCCCACTACCTTTACTCGAACTTATTTCGAACTAATACAGGTCTTGTCACAATAGCAACACTAATTGGTCACCACAACAATACATGATAGATTCAAATACCAGTGCACTGTGACTACGCCATATCAACATATATATTTCTATTGACATAGCATGATTAGCAATAGACATAGTTAATTTTTTAGCACATACCCTACTACAATATAATAGGACTCTATTTGAATAGATATGATTCTGAGTGTGCTAATAGATATAGTTAATTTTTGACAATATCCATCATACAATAATATATGACTCGTATTTGAAAGAATGATTCGAGCGATAATAGTTAATTTTGAAATATCCCATTATACAAGTAATACATAGGACTTTTTATAGAATGATTTCTGAGGTGAAAGATAGTTAATTTTGAATTCCATCATACAATATAATGGACTTCTATTTTGGCATAGAATGATTCTCTGAGGTGAATAGTAGTAATTTGAAATATCCCATCATACAATATAATATGAGCTTATTTGAATAGAATCATTTCTGAGTGAATAGATAGTTAATTTTGAAATCCCTCATACAGATATAATATGACTTTATAGAATAGAATGATTTCTGACGCGGTGAATAGATAGTTAATTTTAAATATCCCATCATACAAATTATAATAGACTTTTTTGAATAGAATGATTTCTGAGATGAATAGAATAGTTAATGAATATCCCATCATACAAAAACATGCAATATAACTATTTTGAACCTAGATAGTTCTGATGCGTGATAGTATAGTTAATTTTGAAATATCCATCATACAATAATATAGGACTTTTATTGAAATAGAATGTTTCTGAGAATGATAGATAGTTAAATTTGAATATCCCATCATACAATAATATAGACATTTTTTTGAATAGAATGAGTTCTGACGTGAATAGAATAGTTATTTTAAATCATCCCATCAAAACTATTGATAGAATGAGTCTGAGCTCATTAGTTAATTGAATCACTACAATTATATGACTCTGATTGATTGAATTTGAGTGATGAGTTAATTTTGAATATCCCATATACATAATAATAGGACTTTTTAGAATAGAATGATTCTGAGTGAAATAGATAGTTATTTTGAAATATCCATCTACAAGTATATAGGACTTTATTTGCAATAGAATTGATCTGGGTGAATAGATAGTTACATTTGAAATATCCCATTCATACAATCATAATCGACTCTATTGAAATGAATGAGATTCTGAGCGATGATAGATAGCTTAATTTTGAATATCCCATCATCACAAATAATAATAGACTTATTATGAAGGAGAATGATTCTGAGTGAACTAGATAGTTAATTTTGATACTTCCATTCATACAATAATATAGCGACTTTATTTGAATAGAATGAGTTCTGAGGTGAATAGATAGTTAATTTTGAATATCCCATATACAAAATAATGGCTTTATTTGATAAATGAGTTCTGAGATGAATAGATAGTTAATATAAATATCCCATTCATACAATAATAATAGGACTTTATGATAGAATGAGGTTCTGAGGTGAATAGATAGTTAATTTTGAAAATATCCCATCATACAATAATAAATTAGGACTTGATTTGAATAGAATGAGTTCTGAGGTGAATAGATAGTTAATTTTGAAATATCCCATCATACAATAATAATATGACTTTATTTGAATAGAATGATTTCTGAGGTAAATAGATAATTAATTTTGAAATATCCCATCATTTAAATTAAAAAAAAATACTGAGAAAATTTTGTACAGCCGTGTGAGAAATCTGGTAGGCAAAATGTTGATAGTGTTTGGTATACATTAATATTCACATTTCTCGTTGATTCTTTGTCTACTTTAAGCCGCTCACAGTGGCTCTCCCACCATATCCAAGCAAAGTACAAAAGCTGATGGTTAGTTCATTATAATTCAGCAGAAGGATTCAGATTACAATAACAATAGGACTTTATTTAAATATAATGATTTCTGGGTCGAATAGATCGTGAACTTTTTAAAATCCTATCATACAGTGGGGGAAATTTGGTAGACAAAGAGTTAATGAATGTCGTTTATCTGCACATAGTTGTTTGGTTTCAAGTAAGTAAGTAAAGTAAAGTCGACGTGGCGGCCTAAAGTCGGTATCAGCCAATCAGCGAGGGAGTCTATCCCCTTTTCAATAGCGCTAGACCAAGGAGATTGTTTTTAGCATCTGAGGTAGAGCGCCACACCTACCATCAGCTCCTTACTTTACCGCACAGATCCCTGTGCTACTCATACGCTGAGTTGGCGAGGACCGGTATCGAACTAGGAACCTTGTGGTTTCTAGCCGAACGCTCTCCCGACTGAGCTAACCCGTCCCATTGGTTTCAAGTAACCAATGATAATAACCCAGAGTAAACAATTATAGCTTCAAGTAACTATTCTTAATCTTATTATAATGGAGGTTGTGTGTTTGTCTGTCTGTAACCAAAACTATATTCCCACTCAAATGACAGTTTCTTAGTTATTTGCGTCACATTCTACATGATTTCATTTTTAAAACCTCATTATTAATAAAATTGTTATGCATTATTATTACTGTTGGCCATATCTCCATACTAATAACATGAAATTGAATTTATATATTCAACAAAATAGCGGTTAACAGTGTGAACGGAAGGCTAATTTGCATATTGATATTAACAATTTGATTTTAATAAATATGTGTTTAGTATCATTTATTTCTAATTGTTTGGTTTTATCTTAATGAATATGTGAAAAAAATCTCAGAGATAAATCTTAAAAGAAATCCATTTACAAGAAGAAATAATTGTGATTTTATTCTTTACTTCCTATTTTAATGATGGACCGGGTTAGCTCAGTCGGTAGAGCGTTAGGCTAGAAACCACAAGTAAAATAAGGTGCTGATGGTAGGTGTGGCGATCCACCTCAAACGCCAAAACAATCTCCTTGGTCTAGCGCTATTGAAAAGGGGATAGACTCCCTCGCTGACTGGCTGATACCGACTTTAGGCCACACCGACGACTTTACTTCCTATTTTAACGATGAGTAAGTTTCAATTGTTCTATTTTTCAATTATACCCCCGCCTCTGTTTCCAATCTTTATATCTGCATTCTTATTTAGTTTTATTAGCCTTTCTAATTTAATATAATCTTTTATTACATCAAAACTTATATACTTGCACCCTACGGAGGGTGCATATAATTGCTAGTACAAATAATTTACAGTTATATGGTTTCAAGTATTCCTATCTAAAACTAAGAATTTACACACAGCTATATCGATTCAAGTAAGTATTCCTATCGAATACAAATAATGTGTGTTGGCTCAGAGTTTCGGCTCTGCATTCTGTAGTCACTGGTTCGATCTCAAGTGTCTGTAGGTATATCTTCAGGCTTTTTCAGACTGTTTCTAGTGGAGAGCAGATGGTGAGCAAGAATTGCATTCTTTTTCTTGACGATTGATATAATGGAATGACCCATCTCCCCCGTACCTGATATAATGGAATGACCCATTTTCCCCGTACCTGAACAGTGGCGATGGTTCTAAACCACTATTTAAGAACACACAGATTACTCTGGCAGAATTCACTGAAGTACTTAGACGACAGACTCTCCTCCTAATACTCACGTGACCTTACTATATATCAACAATCATTCCTTCTAGGATGCCAACAGCCCTTTCGTAGTCCTCACACGATCAAATATTTGTATAAACCCGCATGTAAACATAATTGAATAATAGGGTTAATTTTTTCTGTTTTAGATATTTCTATGGGGGATGGATTGTCTAGAGTGGTGAGAAAGCTGTGAAATAACTTTTTCTAATGGTTCCCTATATCAGTGGTGTCTGATTCAATAGTGTCGGGATCCAGGAGTTCGCATTTCAAATATATGTCAATAGTTATATTGAATACATTTTATCTTATTATAATGGAGATGGGTTAGCTCAGTCGGAAGAGCGTTCGGCTAGAAACCACATGGTTCCTAGTTCGATTCCGGTTCTCGCCAACTCAGCGTATGAATAGCACAGGGATCTCCTTGGTCTAGCGCTAATGAAAAGGGGATAGACTTCCTCGTTGATTGGCTGATACCGTCTTTAGGCCGCCCCGACGACTTTACCTTTTAATTATAATGGAGATTCTTTTAAGCACTATTAGAGTAATTCTATGCCAAATCATCCAGCACCCACCACCTTCAATCTTACTAAATTTTGTCTATGTTAATGTTAGAAATTCCTCAAAATTTGAGCTTCCAATTCACAAAATTGGCGGAGTTATATCGATTTTAGCTCTCCAAATATGGGGGGGGGGGCGAAAAATAGCAACTTTTTGTAACCTATTTTCGTCTGTAAAATGAGTTCTAGAGCTTCCCTACTCCTAGAAATTGGTTTTATATAAGCATTTTTCCAAAGGAATCCAAAAATTGAATTTTGGGGAATTTCTAACATTAACATGCTCCATAGCTGGTGGGTGAAAAGTTGACTTTTTTCTGGATGATTTGACATGGAATTACCCATTAGAAACTTATACACAAAATCTCAACTGATTTATTCAACAATATATATATATATATTATATATATATATATATAATGTAAAAAAGTCGTCGGGGTGGCCTAAATGTCCCAAGGTACCAGACATGCAGCGAGGGTGTCTATCCCCTTTTCACTAGCGCTAGACCAAGGAGATTATTTTAGCGTCTGAGGTGGAGCACCACACCTACTATCAGCTTCTTTACATTACAGCACAGATCCCTGTGCTACTCATACGCTGAGTTGGCGAAGGCGGGTATCGAACTAGGAACCTTGTGGTTTCTAGCCGAACGCTCTACCGACTGAGCTAACCCAGCCCCTTTGTTGAAAAACAAAGCCGTAATAATTATGCACCAACGAAATATATGATTTGCAAAAGTTTTACATTTTAAAAGATTGGCGCATCATAATCTTCCTGATATTAATCTTTATACTTTACTAAAAAGAATTAGAAAAGAGACAATATGTCCGATGTTTCAATGATTTTACAAGACCCGAAAGAATGATCTCGGATTATCGGGTGAGACTTGTTGGTTGCCATGGAAACTAATCTTATTTATGGTATCTTTATGCAATTGTAGCACTTGGTATTAAAAGAATATTGTTAGGAGAGTAGTTGCGAAGATCATTGGTTCCTTGGTAGATTAAGATAAGCTTCAAGAAGTAAGTTGAGACCGGTTTTAAAAAACAGAGAGAGAGAGAGAGAGAGAGAGAGAGAGAGAGAGAGGGGGCGACTGTGTAGAGACAGAGAAATGAAAGAAGAGAAGAGAAAGAAAGAATAAGATAGAGAAAGTAAAGAGAGAGACGAGAGAGAGAGAGAGAGAGAGAGAGAGAGGTAGAAGGTAGCAAGAAAGAAGTAAGGATATATATATATAATATATATATATATATTATATATCTGTGTGTGTGTGTGTGTGTGTGTGTGTTTTGTGTGTTATGTTCTTGTGAACGTTGTTTGTTTGGTCTTTTTAAAGCATTGGAAAGAAAACAGAACAAAAATCAGATTTTTTATATATTCAACCGTTGCTCAGTTTCTGGTTTAATCTATTCCGATATTTCGGTGAACATTCACCCCTTCTCACTTAAAAATTTTCTCTGAAAAGAGATCCAACCGTTTTTGTTTGTTTGTCGTGAGTGGCGACCCGTGATGCTTTAAGACGGAATCCTGGTGAATGAGCTGTCCATGACATGCCACTTTAGCCCTTACACTCCATGAATGAATAAAATCAAAAAGTCTTCGGCATAAAATTATCCAATGGGTTGACATGCCGTAAAAACCAACCAACCAGCCAACCAACCAAATTATTCTAGCGATATGTTCCGTCAAATACATTTATTAAATTATAATATATTAATAATTTGAAGGCAATTACAATGCGTGCAAAAAATAAAATCAAAAAGATGTTATTTTTTGTCTTATCGATTTCAAAGAAACTTTATCTTCAGAGACGAATATCAGAAATGAACGGCTTAAGTTTTTTTTTGCGTGGTTATACTTTTCTTCTTCTTTTTTTCCTCTTCTTCTTTTTTCTTTCTCCTCCCTTCCCCCTTATTTATGTTATGAATGAAATGGGCGAATAACTGTAATTTCTTTTTTTTTTAAATATTTGTTGCGAACGAATGTTTCAAATCCTACCTTGAATATGTATCCAATATTGTTCATCATCCGGTGAATATTGCAACAATGTAGCTATGTTCATTTAAAAAATGCCGTCCCTCCTGTAAAGTAGATTCTACCTTCGCTTTTGTTATACGTGTTATTAACAGCAACTGACCTGTATTAACCCTTAAAGAAACCTTATTATCATGTGTGCTAGAAGGCGGTAACTGAGGGTCTTATTTTCCTGGGCATGACGCTAAACTACATCTAGTGGTGAAGTTCCAATTCCGGAGCTCTGTGGAGTGTGGAATACCCTTTCATCCCCATTACCTCTAGGTCCATTCTAACCCGGTGTGGTAGTACATGTTAGGGTACCGGCTATGGGTTAAATAGATAAAAAATGTGTTTTAAAAAAATTGATAAAAAATTGGGTAATTATGAACTTTTGTTTAGTAAATTAGGGTGTCCCAGAAAAAACAGAACCCATACATTTTGTAATAAGTAAAGTAAAAAGTAAAGTCGTCGGGGCGGCCTAATGTCGGTATCAGCCATGCAGCGAGGGAGTCTATCCCCTTTTCAATAGCGCTAGACCAAGGAGATTATTTTAGTGTCTGAGGTGGAGCGCCACACCTACCATCAGCTCCTTACTTTACCGCACAGATCCCTGTGCTACTCATACGCTGAGTTGGCGAGGGCGGGTATCGAACTAATAACCTTATGGTTTCTAGCCGAACGCTCTACCGACTGAGTTGTAATAAAACTGTTAATTTTCCCATTAAACAAATGAATTAGGGTTTAGGGTTTTAGGGTTAGTTTAATAGGAAAATAAATAAATAATTTGGGTTCTGTTTTTTCTTGATCAGCCTGACCCAGAAAAAACAGAACCCAAATTATTTATTTATTTTCCCATTAAACTACCCTAACCCTAACCCTAACCCTAACCCTAACCCTAACCACTAGTTGAGTAACATAATATTACAGGGTGACCCAGAAAAAAAACAGAACCCAAATTATTTATTTTCCCATTAAACTAACCCTAAACCCTAAACACCAACCCTAACCCTAACCCTAACCCCAAACCCTAATTTATTTGTTTAATGGGAAAATTAACAGTTTTATTACAATTTCTGGGTTCTGTTTTTTTCTGGGACACCCTAATTTACTAAACAAAATTTCATAATTACCCAATTTTTTATCAATTATTTTTTAAACACATTTTTTAATCTATTTAACCCATAGCCGGTACCCTAACATGTACTACCACACCGGGTTAGAATGGACCTAGAGGTAATGGGGATGAAAGGGTACTTCACACTCCACATAATTACCAAATATTGAATACCCAACAAGAAAGAATAAAACAAAACGTCTTCGACATAAAATAACCCATCAAGGGTTGACTGCCGTAAAATCCAATCAACCAACCAACCAACCAACTATAATAGTTGTTGACCTCGCTTGTTCTCAGTTTTATGTAGCTCTGCCGGTCGGTATTGAGCACCTTTTTTTTTATTTTTATTTATTTTTTTTTTAGCAAATATATTTTCTGTGAAAAGACAGCATGGCAACACGAATTCCATTTGGTCAGGTTTTTGCGACCTAATTACTTTTGCTGAAAGCAAAAAATCACAAGAAGAACAAAAAAATTAAAAATCGAATTATGTTTTCCGTGTTAGTAAAAAAAAAAAAGAAAAGAAAAAAAAAAAAAAAAAAAAAGAAAAAAAGAAAAGAAAGAAGAAGAAAAAACAACAAAAAACAATAATGTCAGGAAACAAGTTTATATGAATGTAAAAGATTTTTTTTTCGAAGAAGAAGAAGAACTTTTAAAAATTCTGGATTTCCAATTGGAAAGAAAGGAAGAAAAAAAAATGTCTCGTCCGGGACAATAAAATCTACAGACATTGTAAAGGGAAATACAGATTGGTTTGAAAAAAAAAGTAAATAGTTAAAAATGGAAAAACACACGAGAGAGAGAGAGAGAGAGAGAGAGAGAGAGAGAGAGAGAGAGAGAGAGAGAGAGAGGAGATACTGAGAAAAAATAAGAATAGCGAGAGCGAGGGGAGAGACAAATATATATATTAATATATATATATATATATATTTTATAT
>CM042171.1:69768447-69795947 GCA_023376005.1 Doryteuthis pealeii
ATATATACACATTCACTATTACCAGATCTTGCTTTTTGAGCAAAAATAATGAAGATTTGATTTATATTTGTGAAGATAATTAAAAAATACAATTTAAGTAGTAACAGTGACAGACCTTAATCTTAGCATAGGATGAATGTATTTTTACTAATTTAAATGTATTTTTACTTATTTAAACTATAATAAGAACAATGTGGTAGGCCAGTGTTTCTCATAGTCCCAGTGCCGGTCCATGGAGTACTATACACCTTTATGCAGTTGCTACACATGTTGTATATTGTACAAGCGGATTTTCCGTTTAAACCGAAACAAAGAAAAGACGAAAAAAGATAACAAAGGATTTTCCGGGTAAAGCGAACAAAGAAGGAAGGGTAACAATAAGTTCGGAAATAGATGTGTCCGCTGATAAGTATAACAAAAGAAAATGCGTAGGCGGCTTATATACATAAAAAGGAGGTCAATAGCAGAGACAAGTCAGCCAGTGTTTCTCATAGTCCCAGTGCCGGTCCATGGAGTACTATACACCTTTCTGCAGTTGCTACACATGATTTTTAAAAATTTGTATAGTTTTTAAATAAGGTAACCATACATATAAACTAAAATTGGAAATATATTTCTATAAATATCAACTGGCTGAAATCGCTCTCAGTGAGGAGGGGTATTTACCTCGTACTCCATGTGCACGAGTTAGGCACAAGGCCCTATTAATGTGGTACCACCCACGAACCGAAGCTCATGGTGTGGCGGGTACAAAAATGCTTTAATCCCGTCGGCATTTCCCCTAAAGGGGGTGCATCAGGCACCGGGCTATAAACCCAGCCCTGCCCTTTTAAGTCGAGGGGGCAGGTGTTGCCTGGGGGTATAGCTCCCTGGGATCAACGATATTAATTTACTCTGTAGTTCCAGCGGCCGAAGCTCACTGAACCCCCGGTTTGACCGGAAACCAGAGATTTGTTGAAATCGCTCTCGGTGTGTTTCACCCATTTCCATCAACGTATTTATGCAATGCTGCTTTTTCAATAATGAGTGTGATAAAAACGAAGTACAGGAAGAATTTTGTTGGCGTTTTGTAATATAAGGTGTGTGCCAGATGCCCACTCCTATTTATAGACTCGGCGATAATCATGTGACCAACTTCTTGGCCAATCACTGACAGTACTCTGCTGTTGATATTGTTATTTATACCGGTTGTTCTGGTCATACCTACACACTGCTTTGAACCTTTGTGGACGACGGAACATAGGATTATATCACTGGACCTTTGACACTACGTAGGATTCCATAACTCGGGACTTACTTACTTTAAGTCATTTTCAACTGGCCAACGATGGCGTTCAGAAACTTAACAAATTTGAATATTCAAGAACCATTGCGTCTGGCAGTCTCTTTGACTGGGCCAAGAATTGACAAATTGACAAGTATGGCACAGTCTCAATAATCCCATTAACTGGGAGGTGATATATATTGATGATATTCTACTATAGACACAATGTGATAGACAATATACTAGAATAAGACTAGCGTTGTAGACAACATGCTACTATCGAAACAATGTGGAAGACAACATACTACGGGGTCTCCACAAAGTCTTGAAACAGTTTTAAAATTGAACATCTAATAACTCACATTGTACAAATGATAAAATCTATTCATAAAAACATATAAAAGTTAAACTCTTAAAGGTTTAATACTGATGTATTTTTTTATTATTGCACTGCAACATGACCGCCATCTTTGTTGATACATTTTCAACCTGTAGCAGGACTTTATGGACACCCTGTATAATAAAAGTAGCGTTGTAGACAACATACTGCAATCGAAATAATGTTGTATACAACATACTACAATAAAACTAGCTGTGTATACAACATACTACAATTGAAACAACGTGGTAGACAACATACTACAATTGAAACAATGTGGTATACAACATACTACAATAACACTAGCTGTGTAGACAACATACTGCAATTGAAACAATGTGGTAGACAACATACAATAGAAAACATTTGGTAGAAAACATACTACAATAGAAACAATGTAGTATACAACATACTACAATAAAACTAGCTGTGTATACAACATACTACAAAAGGATCAATGTGGTATACGACATATTTGTTATGACCTGTTTAAGGGTCAATAAATGATAACTCAACACGGGTATAAAATGTAGGGAACAGATTGTATTCAGCAATATATATCAACGTACAATGAAAGGGTTTCCTTGTTACAGCTTACACGAAGAACATGTTTCTGGTTCTTCTCCTTTGAGTAGCTTTACTCTGTTAAATATATACCCTTTCGGTAAGTCCATGTTCGTGTCATAGGTGAGTCACCTACAATAATATTACAATAGAAAAAAATGTGGTATACAACATACTACAATAACACTAGCTGTGTATACAACATACTACAAAAGAAACAATGTGGCATATATATTTACCAACCCCTCCGCACGAACAGGATGCGACACATGGTCAATTTCTTAAGCGGATTTTATCAGGTTTGAATTCAGAGTTTTCCTTCTCCTAGACCGGTTGTCTAACCAAGGTTAAAGAACCCAGTCTGCCCTACTATTTTCCCATAGCTGAAGGGAGAGTAAGATTCATACCTCTCCCAAGGGTATTAGCGCTAAGTGAAATGCAATTACCACGTCCAGGATTTGAACTCGGGGCGACGAGTCCATTTCCCAAGACTTTAACCATTACACCGCGCGCTTCCAATGTGGTATACAACATACTACAATAGAAAAAAATGTGGTAGACAACATACTAGAATAGAAACAATGTAGTATACAACATACTACAATAAAACTAGCTGTGTATACAACATACTACAAAAGGATCAATGTGGTATACAACATATTACAATAGAAAAAATGTGGTATACAACATACTACAATAAAACTAATGTTTGAGACAACATACTACAATTGAAACAATGTGGTAGAAACAATACTTCACTAGTAAGAACATGGTAGACAATACAGGACAATAGACACAACTTGTTAGAAATGATACTACAATCGAAACAATGTGGTAGACAACATACAACGATGGAAACAACAAGTTAACAACAGAAGCTTCCACATCAGTATCTGGCTTTGAATTGAGGCACAGGAACATAATTGCAAAAGTTTTGTGTTATAAACTGTGGCCATCTTTTTCGTCTAATGTTTCTTATATGGAGTTATTTGACGATATATATTAAGCAATAGTAAACCATTATTTGTTTTAGCCATATTTGTTTTTTTCATATTTTTTTTTCATTCATAACAGAAAAAGTCAGCGGTTTTTCTTTTTTTAATGCATTTACTGTTACTGCTTAATTAATGAAGAAAATAAGCATTTTAAAGCCGCTGTGATAATGGAGGACGGGGGGGACATATTTTGAATTTGAATTTTAGTTATGATATCGATATTATCTTCATTTCATTTTGATAAACTAAAATGACAACGTTCTCTTTAAATACTGAAATTGTTAGATGTTCACATTAAGTTTATGGTCCAATCTTGCAAAACTGAGGATTTTTTCAATTTTTAGATTTAATTTTTATTTGATAATTTTTATTTGATTATTTTTACTTGATAATTCAATTTTTAGATCTAATTTTTATTTGATAAATTTTATTTGATAATTTTTACTTGATAGACCAATACACAACTTTCGATCTGTCATGAAATATGATATTTAAAATTTTTATTTCATAATTTTTATTTTTATTTTTTGATGAGTTTTACTTTTATTTTTATTTTTTATTTTATATTTTTTTATAATTATTATATTATTGTATTATTATATTATTTTTATTTTTTATAATTTTGTAAATAATTTTTTTTAATAATTATTATATTATTATATTATATAAATACTGAAATTGTTAGATGTTCTCATTAAGTTTATGGTCCAATGTTGCAAAACTGAGGATTTTTCAATTTTTAGATTTAATTTTTATTTGATTATTTTTACTTGATAATTCAATTTTTAGATCTAATTTTTATTTGATAATTTTTATTTGATAATTTTTATTTGATAGACCAATATACAACTTTCGATCTGTCATGAAATATGATATTTAAAATTTTTATTTCATAATTTTTATTTTTATTTTTTGATAAATTTTACTTTAATTTTTATTTTTATTTTATATTTTTTTATAATTATTATATTATTGTATTATCATATCATTTTTTTTTTTATAATTTTTTTTTTTTTAATTATTATATTATTATATTATTTTTATAAATTTTTTTATAACTTTTTTTTCATAATTATTATATTATTATATTATTTTTATTTTTTATAATTTTTTCATTTTTATCTTATTTGATAATTTTTACTTGATAATTTTTATTGATAGATCAATACAAAACTTTCGATCTGTCATAAAATATGATATTTTAAAAAAAGTGAAAAATCGACCAACCCTAGAATGTATACTGCTAGCTGAATTCAATTTGTGATTTATTTACACGGGTAAACCACTTTATACATTATCAATTCTTCTAGGATTATGACCGACTATTTGGCAGACATAGTAAACACATTTTCGGTCATGAATATCTGGTTTTCATGGTAACCAAATACAATAAAAACGACCAAAAAAATGATTCTATTTGGCATGGAATCGTTAGAAAGTGTAATTAATTCTCTCCCTACTTTAGCAGAGTCAACAATTCCTTGCAATGCCTTCAATGTAATTATAAGTTTGTGTCTAGGCTTTCATAGTATAAAGATTTGATAGTCATCGTATTTTTCTTGTATAAGTAATAGTCTTAAATTGAATTGGTGCCATACTGTAAAAAAACAAAAACGAAAACAAAAAAAACACTCCAATCAAACAAAGAAACAAACCAAGCAAAAACGATCCCGATAAGCGCTTTATGGAGGGGGGGTAGACATTAAAAACATTAAATAGTTGTTGAATTTGTTTAGGACGCTTGCCGAAATAAACGTGAGAGATTATTGGTATTGATGTCGATGAAGGGATAATCAACACCTGATTCATGGAAGGCTCGAGGTTTCTTTATTAATTAATCGATTGATTGATTGATTTTAACGTCATATCAACACGTCAAGTGTTATTTTATGCTTAGAGGTTAGGGAATCGCGCTCATTGTACACTTATTTTAATATTTTTGGTGGAACTGTCTCTTAAGATGGGTTGATTGACTTTAACGACACGTCGACCCGTCAAGAGTTATTTTGCTTAGAGGTTAGGGAATCGCGTTCATTGCACACTTATATTTACATTTTTGGTGGAACTATTCTTAAGATTGATTGATTGAATTTGACGACACGTCGACCCGTAACATTTTTCGTGGAGTTGTTTCGTAAGAGTTTGTTCACACTGTTATATGATATCTGGTATTTCTATCTAATAAAATAAATTGGCGCACAGTTCTACGATTTCAAGTATTCCTATATAATAATAATAATAATAATAATAATAATAATAATAATGATAATAAATAATAATAATAATAATAATAATAATAATAATAAGAGATGAGACTGTAAACCATATACTCTGCGAATGTAGCAAACTAGCACAACGGGAGTACAAAACTAGACATACTGGGTTGGGGAGGTGATCCACTGGGAATTATGCAAAAAATTTAATTTTGACCATGCAATCAAATGGTATATGCATAAACCAGGATCTGTTCTTGAGAATGAAACGCATAAAATTCTCTGGGACTTTGAAATAAAAACGGATCACCTTATCCCAGGAAGAAGACCAAACCTAGTGTTGATAAACAAAAAAGAAAAAACTTGTCAACTGGTGGATTTTGCAGTTCCAGCAGATCACAGGGTGAAGCTAAAGGAAAATGAAAAAATGGACAAATATCTGGACCTTGCCAGAGAACTGTAAAAGTTATGGAATATGAAAGTGAAAGTTATACCAATTGTAGTTGGTGCACTTGGAACGATCCCAAAAGGATTGGAAAAGGGTTTGGAAAGTTTGGAAATCAGAGGAAGGATTGATACCATCCCGAACACTGCACTGCTGCAATCTGCCAGAATACTCAGAAGAGTCCTGGAGACCTGAGGAGACTTGCTGTCACTCAGACTCCAGCGAAAGACCATCAGCTAGCGCTGATGTGAAAACTCAAAAGGAGTAAATAATAATAATAATAATAATATATGGACCTAGGACCGATTGACAAGAAAAGGAAAATTTGGAATCTCGTGGATTTTGCCGTCCCGGCTGACCACCGAGTGAAAATGAAAGAAAGCGAAAAGATTGAGAAATATTAGATCTTGCAGAGAACTAAGTAAACTGTGGAACATGAAGGTGAAGGTAGTACCAATCGTAATTGGTGCCCTTGGAACAATCCCCAAAGGTCTGGAAAAGAATTTGGGTGAACCGGAAATCAGAAGAACCGAGACCATCCAAACAACAGCACTGTTGTGATCGGCTAGAATACTCAGAAGAGTCCTGGAAACCTGAGGAGACTTGCTGTCACTTAACCTCCAGTGAACCATCAGCTACAGCAGGTGTTAAAAACTAATAATAATAATAATAATAATAATAATAAGTAGCAGGACACAGTATGATAATTTAATTATTACAACGTTTGATATGTTTACTTAAGAGCTATTGCGAAATAGTCCAAGTATAATGATCTCTCTCTCTCTCTCTCTCTCTCTCTCTCTCTCTCTCTCTCTCTCTCTCTCTCTTCCTTCTTTTCATGTTTTCATTATGTTCGATTGAAACAGATTAGCGTTATCGCTTCTGCGCGAACACCCCCCTCTCTATCTTTCCTCTACCCTCTTCATCTCTTTCTTGCTTATTATATTTTCTGTTTAGCACTCATAGGAAATAAGAATTCGGCGGATAAGTAACACCAGATAATCAGGATTTACATATGTGCATTTCTTCTTGGACGATTTGGACGGTTTCATTTTTAACCAAGGGGAGTTGCAAGATCATAACAGTCGCACGAATACGAGTATTGATAAATAGATAATAATAATAATAATAATAATAATAATAAAGTAAAGTCGTCGTCGTCGGGATGGCCTAAAGTCGGTATCAGCCAGTCGGCGAGGGAGTCTATCCCCTTTTCAATAGCGCTTGACCAAGGAGATTGTTTTGGCGTCTGAGGTGGTGGGCCACACCTACCATCAGCTCCTTACTTTACCGCACAGATCCCTGTGCTACTCATACGCTGAGTTGGCGAGGACCGGTATTGAACTAGGAACCTTGTGGTTTCTTGCCGAATGCTCTACCGACTGAGAATAATAATAATAATAATAATAATAATAATAATAATAAAGGTTCCTAGTTCGATACCGGTCCTCGTCAACTCAGCGTATGAGTAGCACAGGGATCTGTGTGGTAAAGTAAGGAGCTGATGGTAGGTGTAGCGCTCCACCTCAGACGCAAAGACACTCTCCTTGGTCTACCGCTAGTGGAAAGGGGATAGACTCCTTTGCTGATTAGCTGATACCGACTTTAGTCCATCCCGACGACTTATATATATATATATATATATATATATATATATATATATGAAAATAAATTTTCTTTTTCATTAATTTTGCTTGACATTCTCATAATATACAAAATGTATATTTCCAAAGTTTATTTGTGTTTGGTAAAAGGTCATGACAATGAGATAATTTTGTACCAAATTAAGCTCAGTAAATACTGACCTTGTGCCAAACTCAAATAAACTTTGGAAATGTACATTTTGTATAATGTGAATCTAATGGCCAAATTAATGAAAAAGAAAATGTCTTTTCCTATATATATATATATATATATATATATATATATATATATATATATATTATTATTATTATTATTATTATTATTTTTATAAAAAATGTGATTGACTATCAAGAAATGATGACATGGTTTGACCTCAAGGTCAAGTCATTTGCAATAAAGTTTGGCGTATTAATGTCTACTCAGTAAAAAGAGAATAATATAATTTGATCCTTTTTACTTCTGTTGTTATTTGCTAGACAAAAGAAAGATTGAAAATTTGTCCCATTCATAAAAACAAAAGATAAAAATGGAAACCTATCATTAAATATTATTTCTATATAAACATTCCAGTCGGAAACGTTTAGAATATATGGAGAAATTCAGCGACACTTACCAACCAGGGATAGAGAACCCAGTCTGATCTACATACAACACGTCTAAAACATGTGTCTTGTTTTAGTTGTTTACAGGTGTGGTATGCGTCAGGTGTTTAAAAGCATTCACCAAAACCGGTTGTTAAGTATCTGGCCGCCATCCTTGGCCAGTTGTAAAGAACTTAAAGTAAATAAGTAAGTCCTGAGTTATAGCAATCCTTTGGTAAGTGAATAAGTCCTGTGATATAGAATCCTTTGGTAAGTGAATAAGTCCTGCGTTATGCAACCCTACGTAGTATCCCGCCCTGTCGGCTGGGGCGTTAGAATGCACCGACTGCACCTCAGCAGAGGGGTAAGACTCCCCCAATGGGGCCAACTGTTGGCCGTGGGTTGCGACCCGTGATGCTTAAGGATAGAACCCAGGTGGATGAGCAGTTCATGACTTGCAATACTCTACTTTGGCCCTATCTTGGGCTAGATGGGCTGTCGGAGAGGCCCCCTCCGATCAATCGGTTGGTCACGTCAAGCCCTAGCACCTATATGATTTTCCCAACCCTATTGCCGTTATGGAAAGCCCCAAACCCTTTTTATCATATGGGTGCTAGAAGGCGGTGGCTGCGGGTCTACATGTTCTGGGAATGACGTTAAACTCTATCTGATGGTGAGATTCCAGTTTTGGAGGTTTGGGAAATGTGGAGCACCCCATTCATCACCATTGCTCTCTCGTCCACTCTGACCCGGAGTGGTAGTACCTGTTAAGGTCCCATCAATGGGTTAAATAGAAAAATGTATTTATAAAAAATTGTATTATCCATTAAGAATTGATTTATTTCAAAACTTTATCGGCATTAAATGACCCACTGAGGTTGATATGCCGTAAAACAAAACAAGCCAAACCTACGTAGTCAAAGGTCCAGTGATATAATCCTATGTTCCGTCGTCCACGAAGGTTCAAGGTAGTTGTGAGTAGCTAAGATCAGAACAGCCGATATAAATACAATATCAGCAGCAGAGCACTGCCAGTGGTTGGCCAATAGATTGGTCACATGGTTATTGGCGAGTCTATAAGTAGAAGTGGGCATCTGTTACACGCCTTATACTACAAAATTCTGGACGTGGTAATTGCATTTCACTTAGCGCTAATACCCTTGGGAAAGTTATGAATCTTACTCCCCCTCCAGCTATGGGTAAATAGTAGGGCAGACTGGGCTCTTTAACCTTGGTTAACCGGTCTAGGAGAAGGAAAACTCTGAATTCAAACCTGTTAAACTCCGCTTAAGAAATTGACCTTGTGTCACATCCTGCTCGTGCGGAGGGGTTGGTAAATATATATACTACAAAATTCTAAATACCGGTCGCACATGCAAGGATAGAGAACCCAGTTTGACCTGCGTGCAACACGCTGAAGGTATTTGTTTTATTTTGGTTGTTTGTCGAGGTTCTATGTGTCGTTGATCTACAGGGAAGTGCATCCGCCTCTTAACAGGTCGTTTCTTTCTTTTTTTAAATAATTCTACTTAGTATCTAGCTACTTCTTCAACCGTTAGGCCTGACGTGAGGGATTAAATTTTGAATTTATCTTCAATTAAACTGGCACTTAAAATAATCCAAGACTAGAGAACCAATTGTGAATCTACGTAGAAAACGCTGAAAACATGTTTTATTTTGGCTTTTTACAAATATTTTATGTGTCTGGAGTGTACAAAAAGATTCACTTAAACTGTTGGCTTTTTTTTATATAAGGCGTGTGACAAATGCTCACTTCTACTTATAGACTCGTCGATAACCACGTGACCAACTTATTGGCCAATCACTGGCAGTACTCTGCTGCTGATATTATTATTTATACTGGCTGTTCTGGTCATACCTACTCATAACTACTTGGATCTTCGTGGACGACGGAACATAGGATTATATCACAGGACTTATTCACTTACCAAAGGATTCTATAACTCAGGACTTACTTACTTATTTACTTTAATTTTTTTACAACTGGCCAAGAATGGCGGCCAGATACTTAACATAAACAAGTTATTCAACCAAGACTGGAGAACCCAGTCTGACCTGCGTACAACACGCTAAAAGTATTTATATTTATTGAGATTCGAGAACTTGACAATTGGTTGAATTAAAAATACTTGCAAGTATCTGCGCCCTCCGGGTGTAGGTATTTAAGTTTTAATGTAATTAAATATATTATATTAGAAACACATCGTGTAAGCTACTTAAGGCCTGTATGCCATACGAATCAAAGCACTGATTATTCTGCTCAATCCATAGATAGGTGACAACTTAGTAACAGCAGCTACTGTAATCAATCTAAGGCCTGTGTACAAGACAAAGGAAACCTTAGTAAATAACAAGTTAAGCATTGATCATCTTGTTCAATACTTAGGTGGGTGACCACTTAGTAACAGCAGGTACTGTAAGCAGCCTAAGGTCTATCTACCAGATGAAGTTAAAACTTAGTAAATAACAAGTTAAGCATCAATCATCCTGTTCAGTACTTAGGTGGGTGACTTCTTAGTAACAGCAGATAGTGTAAGCAACCTGAGGCCTATCTACCAGATGAAGTTAAAACTTAGTAAATAAAAAGTTAAGCATTGATCATCCAATTCAGTATTTAGATGGGTAAGTGCTTAGTAACAGCAGCTATAGTAAGCAAACTTTGACCTGTGTACAAGACAAAGGGAAGATTAGTAAATAAGAAGTTAAATATCAATCAACTTGCTTAGTAATTAGATGAGTGACCACATAGTTATTGCAGGTACTGTAAGCAATCTTACACCTTTGTACCAAATGAAGTAAAGCTAAGTAAATAACAAGTTAAGCATCGATCAATCTATTCAGTACATAGATGGGTGACCACTTAATAAAACAGGTATTGTAAGTAAATTATATAAGTAACACCTGCCAGATTTATCTAAAGTAAGTAAATTGGTTTTCTGTAGAATGCAGTTTTTTTTAGGTGGGGTGGTGGGATGGGATTTGTTAGCAAAAAAAGCCACCTGCTTTTTTGATGGGTGGAATTTTAAATGTTTAGAGTTCAACCATTTCTCGAACATATAGAAAATACACTATGCTGAATAAACAAGCTGATATAACCGGTTATATCACGATCTGGCTTCCATAATTGAACCTGTTTCATAGAATCATCGACGACTAAACCGGTAATCCAACTGGTTTGTCTGGTGAAGAGGGTGGCTAGACACCCAGCGGAATAAAAAAATACACCTGTAAAATGTCGGAGAAAACTCTTTGCTCAACGGCCATCTAGCAGTTAATTTCTAAAGTCCAACCCCTCCTCATCACGACAGGGCCGTGTGAACTTGGTAGTGTCAGAGCCAATGCCGTCGGCAATTTTTCATGGTAGGGTCTCCCAAAGCGGACAGCTCTGTCACCCAGTGGTATTAGGGCCAAAAAGGATGTATCAATTACCGTCAGAAATCAAAGGCTTTGGATGTACTTGTTAAGTTCATGGTAGGGTCTCCCAGGGCGGACCGCTCTGTCACCCAGTGGTATTAGGGCCAAAAAGGATGTATCGATTACCGTCAGAAATCAAAGGCTTTGGATGTACCTGTTAAGTTCATGGTAGGGTCTCCCAGGGTGGACCGCTCTGTCACCCAGTGGTATTAGGGCCAAAAAGGGTGTATCGATTACCGTCAGAAATCAAAGGCTTTGTGTTGTATACCCTTTTCTTACTACTTACTTCTGGTCGTATTTTCTTCTGGCCGGCTTTGGTTCTATCTTCTAACATCTGGACTTGGTCTGGTCTAGCATCTGGACTTTCTTGGGGACTTCGGGTCTGGTTTTCCGTTAGGGATTTCTCCTTATCAGAAGCCCTGTGTCATTGTTAGTAATAAACACAGGACTTCGATTTACTTTGATGTTACTTTATTTTCAATCCCCAACCCAGACATCTGCGCAGATCGACTTACTCTATCGGGCTCCTACCTGCTAACTGCCTGAAACTTACTATCTAAACCGGAAGAGAGGGTCCTCTCTACCGGTTCTCACGGTATCCACCGGAAGGTTAGGACTGAGGTCAAGCCTTGTCACTCATCCTTCAAGGCCGTGGGCTGTAGCTTATAACGGCCATTTTGATTTCTACACTATTGCCATAAATATTAGGTATCTAATAATTATGTAACATTTGGATGTACTTGTCCCTGCGTCTGTGGGAAATCTACGTCAAACAAGGGTATGTCCTTCATCTGACCGGGATATACATATGAGATTTGGGGATTGTTTGTGAATTTGTTATTCCCCTGTTATTACTTCAATGAATTCGCTCCAGGTAAATTTATTGGATGGAGCCGGCTCAACAGACCCAGCCTGAATACCGTCACAGAAACAGAAAAAAATATAATTAAACAAGTCAATTCATTTATTTAACTATGTTATATATTCTTCTTCTGGGGTCTGGAACTTTTCATTTGGAGATTTCGTGTCTGGTCTTTGATTAGGGATTTCTCGTCTATCAGAAGCCCTGGGTCATTAGTAGTTTTTGGATAAATAACCCAAGACTTAGAATTTCTTTATATTATATTTTATTTAGAAATCCCCATCCAAACTAACTGCGTAGCGTGTGAGTATGACCCCACCGGGTGCGCGCTGATCGCGACTTGCTATCTCCGTGGCTTGCCCAGTAATGACTAACTTACTTTCAAAACAAAACCGGAAGAGCTTTTGTTTCTCATTTCTCTACTAATTCTTATGCTATCTACCGGAAAAGGGGTTATCACGAGGTTAATATGTGCCAATCAATCTTCCATGATATTGTCACATACTCCCACTCAAAAAACTGCTAGCCGTAATTTCTAACAGCCATTTTGATTTCTACACTAACTCTACATAATTGTTAGGGTACTAACAATTATGTAACAACTAGCGTGAACTGTGGATATCTTGGGGTTTTTTTTGTGGCTGCATTCACCCGGGGTGGGTTGAGCCGGCTTTAATAATTCAAAAAGTGAGTATCATGAGAATAAGAAGTACCCGGTCCCCAAAAGCACCCATACCAAATTATTCAGTAGACATAGGGATGAGAGGACTAAAAGTAACCACCGGTTTCCGGTACAGACTCCTCTTAGAATTTTCACCAGAGCCCCTTTTGCCGAGTTAGGGCCCTAATACCACTGGGTGCCAGACCTGTCCGTCTTGGGTGTATCTACCAGGAACTTATATTCCCGATGGAATGGCTCTGACACTATTACATTTACACAGCCCAGCCTCGATGAGGAAAGGTTGAAACTTAGAAATAATGTGCTAGATGGCCGTTGAGCAAAGAGCTTCTCTCGCCCTTCTACCGGTTTTGTTTTTTGTCCTGCAGGATGTATAGCCACCCTCCTCACCAGACAAAATCTGTGGGGTAACTGGTTTAGTTGCCGATGATCCGACTATGAAACACGTAATACTGGGTTACATAGTACCAATTGCGCATTGAGCGATCTGACACAGTATAATGATTTGATATATTTACTTAAGGGCTATTGCATTTAGTTCAATATGTAAAAAGTATATTAATCTCTGGCGAAATTCTTTCTTTCTTTGTCCCTTTTCTCTACTTTTCCCCTTTAATTTTTTTCTTTCTTTTTCTTTCTTTCTTTTCTTCTTTTTTTTTCCATTTCATTGAAACAGACGATAAGTGCTATCGTTTTCTATCTCTCACCTTTCTTTCTTTCTTTCTTTCTTTCTTTCCTTTTAATGTATAGCACGTTATTTTCTTCCCTTTCTTTCGTCATAATTACAACGATATGGTTCATTATTTATCTGAGAGGATGACAAAGCATTACATTTGAACACATACTATTTCTCTGAATGTTTTGAGATGAGTCTTGATGATTACTATTATCTGCGTTATTTGGACTATTGTCCTCATCTTCATTGTTATCTGTACAACGTTTCGGCCGATATGCCCCCCGGCCTTCTTCAGGTATTTTTTGTCGGACTCGGGAACCTTCTCGGACTCGGGAATCTTCTTTTTTGACTCGGGAACCTGCTTGTTGTAATCAAAGGTTCCCGAGTCCGAAAAGAAGGTTCCCGAGTCCGACAAGAAATACCTGAAGAAGGTGGGAGGGCACATCGACCGAAACGTTGTACAGATAACAATGAAAATGAGGACAATTTGAACACATGTTTTCATATCTTATGAATCAAAACGGATTGGTACATTATTTTTCGGGGTTAATGACAAGGTGTGATACACGTAGGTAGGTACTAGCGTATAGATATATAGATAATAATAAAATTATTATTATTATTATTATTATTATTATTATTATTTAATGGAGGCGCGTGGTCTAATGGTTAGAGCCGTAGGAAAATGACTTGTCGACCCGGGTTCAATTCCTGGACGAAGCTGTTTGCATTTCACATGGTGCTAATATCCTTGGGAAAGTTATGAATCCAATTCTCCCTCCAGCTATGGTTAAATAACAGGGCAGGCTGGGCTCTTAACCATGGCTAGGTAACCAGTCTAGGAGAAGGAAAACTCTGAATTCAAACCTGTTAAACACCGCTTAAGAAATTGACCTTGTGTCACATCGTGCTCGTGGGGGGGTTGGTAAATATATAATATATATATATTATATATATATATATATATATAATATATATATATAGAGAGAGAGAGAGAGAGAGAATTATGTCTCTGTTACAAACAAGTCTAGGAGAAGGAAAAATAATTTTATATCTCACAAGCTTTCTTTGAACTTTTGGACCTCCGAATGACTATAGTTGATCAGCCAGTGCGTTCATACATATATATTTACCAACCCCTCCGCATAAGCTGAACGTGACACGAGGTCAATTACTTCAGCGGAGTTTAACAAGTTTGAATCCAGAGTTTTCCTTTTCCTTTTAATTTTTTTTCAGAATACATGGTGTGTCATAAAAATGCCGAGTTTGAAGCTGTATTTACCAAGATAGAAATGTACAAGGTGTGTCAAAAAGCACAAAATATCTCGATACTTTTTTCACTCACCTTGTATATACAAGTTCATAATAAGGAAAAGGGTTAAAATGATGGCTAATCATATATTTATTTCAACGAAACTCTTTTTTAAAAGAGATACGCATCATTAAAGAGCCGAATACATTATAAATAAGAAATTTAAAAAATAATATTGTTTGTTTGTTTGTTTTGTTTTACGGCATATCAACCTCAGTGGGTCATTTAATGCCGATAAAGTTTTGAAATAAATCATTTCTTAATGGATAATACAATTTTTTTATAAATACATTTTTCTATTTAACCCATAGATGGGACCCTAACAGGTACTACCACTCCGGATCAGAGTGGACCAGGGAGCAATGGTGATGAATGGGGTGCTCCACATTCCCCAAACCTCCAAAACTGGAACCTCACCATCAGATAGAGCTTAACGTCATTCCCAGGACATGTAGACCCGCAGCCACCGCCTTCTAGCACCCATATGATAAAAAAGGGTTGGGGCTTGCCATAAGGGCAATAGGGTTGGGAAAATCATATAGATGCTAGGGCTTGATGTGACCAGCCGATTGATAAAAAATAATAGACATATCTTTCGTTGTTAGCTTTGTTCCTCTATGATTAAAAAAAAAAGATTTGTGTCTATAATTTGAACCAAGAAGTTCGTGTTGGTACTGTATATCTTTTCAGTCTGGAGGCGCGTGGTCTAATGGTTAGAGTCGTAGGAAATGGACTCGTCAACGCGAGTTCAATTCCTGGACGAAGCTGTTTGCATTTAACATGGCGCTAATACCCTTGGGAAAGGTATGAATCCTACTCTCCCTCCAGCTATGGATAAATAACAGGGCAGACGGGACTCTTTAACCATGTCTAGGAGAAGGAAAACTCTGAATTCAAACCTGGTAAACTCCGCTTAAGAAATTGATCTTGTGTTGCATCCTGTTCGTGCGGAGGGGTTGGTATATATATATATCTTTTCAAGGAACTGAACTGTTAGGAATGAAGACTAAGACTCGGAGATAAGATTATCCAAGGTTTATTCAACAAAATAACAGAGTAGTATATGTGTGATGTGCTGTATTCCGGGGAAATGTCATAAATGGATACAGATGTCGCAAAATGAGTGTCGTAAGGTACTGCTTATTTACGACATGAACAATACCAATTTAGATGTACGAACTAAATGCCTAAAAAGGCGACCAGAATTTTTTACAGTGTACATCCCGATTCATTTTATATTTCGCAAGCCTTTTTTTTTTTTTTCGGCCTTTCCGGCCTTTTTCGGCCAAGTGCATTGATCTTCCCATGTTTTCATATCTGTTTATTTGCTAAAAAGCTGTTTTCTCTAGTTTAAAAGCCATCGGTTAAAAAACACAATCCGGTGGGTCAATAAAGAGTTGATTGAAGATTCTTTTTTTTTTATTATTGATTAGTTTTATAGCGTGGAGGTTTTTTTTTATTAATTTACTTTTTTTATTTTTCATTTATTTATCTTCTTTTTTTTTCATTTTTGTTATAAAAATCTTATCCAATTGGTGAAAGCAATTTGATAAACAGCCAAAATAGGAAAGCAATCGAAAATGTCAATAGTTTTTTTTTAGTTTTTGTTGTTTTTTTTTTTTTTTTCATTTTGTTTTTTATTTTTATATTTCTGGTCAAATGATCAACGTTCGATCTTTGGCAAAGTACCAAAGTAAATAAAATCTTATTGGGGACAAAATGGATTCCAGATTTAATGCCATTAAACATTCGTGAATTAATCTAAAATTGATTGATATTTTCCCGAAATGAAAAGAAGAAAAACAATATCAATTTTATTTCCATTTATTTTTCACTTTTATTCCCCTTCTAATTACATTTTTCATCTCAGTTTTTTTCTTCTTGTTATCCTAAAGATTCATTGTTTGTTTTTATTTTTATTTTTATTTTTTTTTTTTGTTTTTGTTTATTTTTCACTTGCTTATTTCTTGGTTTTAGTTTTTTGCTTTTTTTTTTTTTTTTTTCTTCTTTAAAAAATATTTTCCCGAAATGAAAGAAGAAAAAATAAAATTTTAGTTCCATTTTTTCTCTTTTCTTTTTTTTTTATTTTTTCATTCGAATTTTTTTTTTTTTTTACTTCATTTTTTTTTCTTATTATCCAAAAGGTTTTGTTCGTTTTTATTCATTTTTCTTTGTTTTTTTCTTTATTTATTTTTTGTTTTGCGGGGGTAGTATTTGTTTGTTCTTTATGTCCTCTTTTCACTTTATTTTGTTCTTTCTTTTTTTTCTTTTCTTTGTCTCTTAATTCCATCTTTCCTTCTTTCTTTCTTTCTTTCTTTCTTCTTTGCCTTTTAATTCCATCTTTCTGTAATAATAAATGAACACACACAGTGGGACTTGAGAAAGCTTTATTCTACTTTGAATACAGTTGCAGTTTCTTGGGAGTTTATATACTTTCAAAAAGCTAAAGATTTACACAAATAGGAGATAATAATAAAACAGGAGAAGTAACTCTCAATTACTTATTACACTTTTTCTTTCTTTTCTTTTTTTTTCTTTCTTTCTTTTTTCTTTCTTTTCTTTTTGTTCATTCTTTTGTAATTTCTTTTTTTCTTTTCTTTGCCTTTTAATTACATCTTTCTTTCTTTCTTTTCTTTTTTTTCTTTCTTTCTTTTTTGTTTTGTTTTTCTTTTTGTTCATTTTTTTGTCATTTCTTTTTTCTTCTTTTGTTGGCTTTTAATTTCTTCTTTCTTTCTTTCTTTTCTTTTTTCTTTCTTTCTTTTTTGATTCTTTTCCTTTTGTTCATTTTTTGTCATTTCTTTTTTTTCCTTTTATTGGCTTTTAATTCCTTCTTTCTTTCTTTCTTTTCTTTTTCTTTCTTTTTTTTTTGTTTGTTTTTTTTTCTTTTGTTCATTCTTTTGTAATTTCTTTTTTTTCTTTTTTGGCTTTTAATTAATTCTTTTTTTCTTTTTTCTTCTTTCTTCTTTTCTTTTTTCTTTCTTTCTCTTTTCTCGTTTCTTTTTGCTCATTCTTCTGTAATTTCTTTATTTTTCTATTTTTCTTTTTTAATTCTATCTTTTTTCTTTCTTTCTTTATTCTTTCTTTTGTTTCTTTTCTTTTTTCTTTGTCTTTTTATTCCATCTGTTTTATTCATTAAAACTTTTTCTCGACCACAAACAAACGTCTTCAGTTTTTATTCATTCATGATTTTTGCTCTCTTGGTTATTTCCTATAAGTCTAACATAATCAAAGGGGAACCACTCTTGACTGATAAATCATTCATTTATTTCCCCATTAAACTAACCCTAACCCTAACCCTAACCACGTTTTCTTTTTTCCTAGTAGATCAATAAATAAACAAATAATTTATCACTCAAGAGTGGTTCCCCTTTGTTTATGTTAGACTTATAGGAAATAACCAAGCTGTTTTCATGTACAGCTAGATGGTTGGTTGGTTATTTTGTTTTACGGCACATCAATCCTTTTCGGGTTATTTAATGCTGAATAAAGTCATTTTTGCATATTCGGTTTCTGGTAGTACCTGGTATTGTTTAAATTGTCACCCATCTAAGTATTGAACGGGCTGATTGCTGCTTAACTTCCGTGATCTAGCTGAAATCGATGCTTTCAATGTGAATTTATCGTAAGCCCCGAAAAGGATTGATATGCTGTAAAACAAAAAAACCATTATCCAACCCACAAAGCCAAAGGATCCCACTAGATCACCGAAGTTAAGCAATGATGAACCTGTTCAATGCTTAAATGGGTGACCACTTGCGTTGCTTACAGTTACCTGCAGTTTCTTGATTCCTTTTTTCATGAAAAATGGTTCGGTGGATTTTACAGCATATTAAACCTTTTCGGGTTATTTAATGCCGAATCAAGTCATTTGATATTTTCTTACAGGAACTGCTGTTGCTTAAATGGTCACCCGTCTAAGTTTTGAACAGCCTCTTTTCATCTGGTGGAAACCAGTATTTCAACGTGGTTTGACTGTAAGCAAGATAGCTATAGGGAAGATACAATAAATATCTACAAATACGGTATATATTGATAGCTTGTTCCTTAATCTTGCGATCGTTATCACATTGCAACACTCTCCGGTTAAAATTTAAAAATGAGACCGTCCAAATCTTTCCAATTTTTTTAAATGCAAAAATGTAAAAAAATTTGGTTTGCTTATTTGACGAATTCTGATTTTTTTATGAGTGTCGTCACCTAAGCTAAATAATAGATCATTCCATTTTTATTATAAAAAAAGAAAGAAAAGAAAAAGGGCATGCTACACAGAAAAATATAATGAGAAAGAAAGAAAGAAAAAGAAAGAAAGAAAGAAGAAAGTGGGGGGGAAGATAGAGAAAGGGGTGATAGTGGTGAGGTTCCTGTTTTGGAGCTGTGGGGCGTGTGTGTGAGTATCTCTTCATGGCCATTACTCTCAGGTAACTGCAACATTAGAACAACTAAAAGTTGAAATTAATAAAAGTTTTTATGTCCACTGTTTTTTTTATCTAAAAAATAACATAATAACTTATGACAAAAGCCAGACTTGTAGCAAAAGGCTACAAGGAAGATACAATAAATATCTACAAATATTCTCTGACTTTTTCAAGGAAAGGAATTTCTATAATACATTTCTTTGTCATTTTCTAACTGAATGATATATCACTCAACAGATGAAAAAAGTTTTCAAGCTAACAAAATTGGATAAGAAATTTCAGTCTGAAGTTTTTAAACTTGTAGAAACTAAATAAAACTGTGTATGGGTTTATGTGATAGAGCAAGAGACTGGTAGATAAGAGTCAAAAAGTATGTCTAAGTGTTGTGAGGTTTTAAGGGGTCAAATAAGAACAAAACGACGGGTAACAAATGTAGAAAAATGTATTAACAGAAAGTAGACAAATACAATAGAGAGATGTGGAAATTACGTCCGACGAACAGAGTTATTGGCACACTCGCATTGGCTTACTTCTAAGCCACAATTATCCCTGTTATTTATAGTAACCTGTCGGCGCATTCCATTAGTCTTATTTGTTCAAGGAAAAGAATTTCTATAATTCATTTCTTTGACATTTTCTAACTGAATGATATATCACTCGACAGATGAAAAAAGATTTTCAAGCTAACAAAATTGGATAAGAAATTTACCTCCGACTCCAGTCTGAAGTTTTTAAACTTATGGAAACTAAATAAAACTTTGTATGGATTTATGTGATAGAGCAAGAGCCTGGTATATAAGAGTCAAAAAGTATCTCTAAGTGAAGTAGCATTCACTGTGGGTCAGTTGAGCCAGCTCCATCAAATGAATTCACCATATCTTGAATGAAGGTAAACCATGCGTGGCAATCCAATGCAATCGTTGGAGAACTAATAATAATAATCCTTAGTAAACAATTATAACTTCAAGTAACTATTCATAATACAAATAATTTGCACACAGTTATATGGTTTCAAGTAACTATAATGATAATCCTTAGTAAACAATTATAGCTTCAAGTAACTATTTTTAATACAAAATAATTTGCACAGTTTATATGGTTTCAAGTAACTAATAATAATAATCCTTAGTAAACAATTATAGCTTCAAGTAACTATTCTTAATACAATAAGTTGCACCCAGATATATGTTTCAAGTAACTAATAATAATAATCCTTAGTAAACAATTATAGCTTCAAGTAACTATTTTTAATACAAATAATTCACACAGTTATATGGTTTCAAGTAACTATAATAATAATCCTTAGTAAACAATTATAGCTTCAAGTAACTATTTTAATACAAATAATTTGCACACAGTTATATGGTTTCAAGTAACTAATAATAATAATCCTTAGTAAACAATTATAGCTTCAAGTAACTATTTTTAATACAAATAATTCACACACAGTTATATGTTTCAAGTAACTAATAATAATAATCCTTAGTAAACAATTATAGCTTCAAGTAACTATTTTTAATACAAATAATTCACACACAGTTACATGTTTCAAGTAACTAATAATAATCCTTATAAACAATTATAGCTTCAGTAACAATTCTTAATATAAATAATTTCACCCAGGTATATGGTTTCAAGTAACTAATAATAATAATCCTTAGTAAACAATTCTCTGATTTATTCAAGGAAAGGAATTTCTATAATACATTTCTTTGACATTTTCTAACAGAATGATATATCACTCAACAGATGAAAAAAGGTTGCACGCAAACAAAACTAAATAAGAAATTTACCTTCAACTACAGTCTGAAGTTTTTAAATTTATGGAAACAAAAACTTTGGCAAGAATAGTCAGTAAAGTTGGCAAATTGGCTTATTGTCGCTAACTGCAAAGGTGTGTATTCCTTTTCACCAGCGCTAGACAAGGGATACTGTTTTGTGTCTGAGATTGGGTAAAGACATAAATCAACACGTTACATAATTATTAGATACCTAATATTTATGTGCAATAGTGTAGAAATCAAAATGGCCGTTATAAGCTGCAGCCCATGGCCTTGAAGGATTTGAATGACAAGGCTTGACCTGTCCTGATCCTTCCTTCCGGTGGATACCGTGAGAATCGGTGGAGAAGACCCTATTCCGGTTTAGATTAGAGATAGATTTTAGTCAGCCGGCGAGAAACCACGACGGTGGTGAGTCGTGTTATATACGCTCCGACTCGATCTGCGAAGGTTGTCTGGTGGGGGATTTCGAGAATAAAATATGATCAAGGTAAATCGAAGTCTTGTGTTATTATCTAAAAACTAACAATGACACAGGGCTTCTAATAAAGAGAAATCCCCAATGGAAGACCAGACGAGAAGAAGACCTTAAAGAGAAAAACTTAAGATGTCAGAAGAAGAATAGAAGTAAGAAGTAAGTAATGAGAAGGGTATGCAACAACATTAGCTACATAAAAGAGAGTAACCTCCCCTGGTTCCTTTCACTTTGAGGAAGCAGTCTGTTTTGGTCGGCCATTTTCATATCATCGTAAATCAATACAACTGCATGTTTTAACACGAAAATATCATAAAATCTGTTCTTAACAATTAAGTACATTTCAAATAATTCGCAAGCACAATTAAGAACACATTTTGATATTTTCGTGTTAAAACATTCAGTTGTATTGATTCGAACAAATTCGTATTTTCAGTGTAAGATTTATGGTGAAATGAAAATGGACGACCAAAACAGACGGCTTCCTCAAAGTGAAACAAGCAAGTAAGTAATGAGAAGGGTATGCAACAAACATCATACTCACCTTAACAGGAAGGCTGTGACAAGCGTCCAGTCACCAGACAAAAAAATTGATCGAAGAATCTACTCTTCAAAAATAAATGGAAATGAGAATTTGAAAAAAAAAGCACTGGATTGTATAAAAACATGATTGTAAAATTAACATCATACTTCACAGGAAGGCTGTGACTAGTGTCCAGTCAAAGAGACTGTAACTGAATACAGACTCTGTGCCAACTGACCTGTCAAGTATTAGGTATATTATGGATTAAAGTATCCACACTAAAACCAGCAGACAATGAGAATCGTAGGAATGGACTTGGCCAATAAAAAAAATAAAAATAAAATAATTCACCTGTTAAGGTTTGGAGTTACGGATGTTTACCACCTGAGAGTACAGTTTTACAGGTAAGTCAATGTATCTCCCTTTGTAATTATTGGTTATTGGTCAAAAGATCTATTCTTTAAAGAATCAGGAAGTACGAAGTTGTAACACTTACCACACTTACCATTAGCTCCTACTTTACAGCACTAAGCTATGCTTAGTTAACGAGGACCAGTATCGAACCCGGAACCTTGTGGTTCCTAGGCAGAATCAAAGAAAAATAATCACTTCTTATGTTTCTAAGCCACTGAAGTTACTTTCATTAATTTTATTTTAATAATATAATATATAAGTTATATAATTATTTGATCTCTAAAAAATATGTAGGGGTGACAAGACTTTCCGACCACGCTGTATATTAAATCTACAGGGTGGTCGGAAAGTCTTGTCACCCCTACATATTGTTTTAACTTTCATTATTTTTTGTTTTAATAATATAATATACGGGGTGGTCTGAAAGTCTTGTCACCCCTACATATTGTTTTCACTTTCATTATTTTTTGTGATAATAATATAATATATAAGTTATGTAATTATTTCAACAATAAAAAAATATGTAGGGGTGACAAGACTTTCTGACCATACTGTACATTAATCTACAGGGTGACCCGAAAGTCGTGTCACCCCTACATATTGCTTTAACTTTCATTAATTTTGTTTTAATAATATAATATATATAAGTTATATAATTATTTGATATCTAAAAACAAAAATCTTAACGTGTAATGTATGGATGACTAAAAATGACAAAATCTTTTGTTTTTGGTTTTGTTGTTTTTTTTGTTATTTTTTTCATCCATGAACTAGATTCATCCACACCGCCCTAACTAAAAATGAATTTGGGGGTAATATATCGGTTTAGGGTCACTTAAATGTGCGACACTCAGCAGACACTGGTTGACGTAGTTCGGGGTCAAAAAAGAAACTCGAAATTCTGTCTTTTTCAAGTGGTCATCACATTTTAGGACGTCTCGAATTCTTTCTCAACAACCAATTAAGATACAACATTCATATACGTGTGCATGCACCACATACACACACGCACGAATATATATATATATATGTGTGTGTGTGTGTGTGTGTGTTTGTGTATGCGTTTGCACACCACATACACACACATGAACGAATATATATATATATATATATATATATATATATATATATATATATATATATATATGTTATTCGTCTCTAGTCAGTGTATTGAGCACTTTAACATATTTACCTTTTTCAGACATTACACTGATGCCGGTTGATTATCATCAAGTGATACGAATGTTTTGGTCTTTTATATATATATATATATAGAACGATGGTAGGAAGTAAATACCCTGAAGATTCGGGCTACTGCGAGAGACTTAAGTCAATAGTTTTTAAACCATTCAATTTTAAACGTATATATATATATATATATATATATATATATATATATATATATATATATCACTGAAAAAGAACCCACGAGCCTAGAAAGGAATAAACAACACCTTTGTGACTATACGACTTGCGTATGTTGTTTCTTAACTAACGACGACTAATACTACTAAACGACTACTACTACAACTCGAGTTTGGCCCTATGCAACACATAAGAATTCCTTGATTGATGGTCTTTCAATATCTCCTTTTTGTTAACGAGCCTCATCATTTGACTTGTTCATATGGTAAAGTCATTAACTCTTTGGCTAACCAAATTTACAAAAAACATTTAAAATATAAATGAAGTGAATTTTTTTTCAAAAAAATATAAATGATAAATAATAAAAGATTAAAATATAAATATATTTTATAAAAATATGTTTTTATAAAGAAAAATAAAGCTTATCATATAATTAAAATTATAATCAAATAAAATAATAACAATCAAATGAAAATATAAAGGATCAATAATATATATTATAAAAATATAAATGAAGTGAATTTTTTTTCAAAAAAACATTTAGATTTTTTTAAATTCATTTAAATTTATATTTTAAAAAATTCCAAAAAGTTATTGAATTCAATAATAATTGGATAATAATTCAATAATTTTTCAATATAATTCTTCAATATAATTTCTTAATACAGAGGTGATTTACTGTGAAAATGACTTTATTTCAGATGAATTTGATAGAGGAAAAGACTGCTTAGGTATTAATGTATTTTTTAGAACTATTACTGAGGTTAGTATTATTATTTGTATTATTCGGACTATTGTTCTCATCTTCTATAAGATCTATAAGCTATACCAAATTCTATAAGATCTATAAGCTATACCAAATTTTCTTGGTATTTTTTACCTGTATGATGGGATATTTTAAAGTTCACTATCTTTTCACCGGTTATGGGTCTTTCTACGAATACAACTACCTAATTCCCGTTATTATTTTTTCAAAAACACCCTTTCTTGCACAGACAACATTCTTTCGATCTAATGTCCTGATGAATGTTTATTAAAAACCGAAACGCTATAACGCTGACTTCACCATCAAGAATAAACTCATTTCTTTGGAATACTTCATTCTCTATTTTCTACACTAACAAAAAAAACGCTCTTCGTAAACAGATCTTTGAAATCTTATATATTTTTAGATAATAGACATGAAAATAGTTTTGCTGTCAAAATTCAATTAAAACCAAGTTTCTAACAGTTAAATTCAAATTCATCATCATCATCATGTCGCGCAATTAGCACGGATTTCCATGACAATCTCTTGCCAACCTTCCCTATCACTCATTGCACCTGGGAGGTCCTCTGCGGAGCATCCAGTATCCTCGCATATTTAGTCAATGTAGGTCCTTGCTGGGCGCCCCACACTTGCATGTCCATGTGTTGGCTTCCACAGGAGAACGTCGCTTATGAGCTCGTCCTTGCTTCTCCAACAGTGTCCTGCATGCCTTGTCCGTCTCACTCGGATAGTTTGTGAGATGGGGGGCAAGTGACCGTACAGTTGTCTCCTCGTGGGGTGCTGCTTCCACGACTTGTTCAAGACTGCGCGCAGCATTCTTGTGCAGCTTCCATCTAGTTTATTCTCAAGGCGCTTCGTTAGGGTCCATGTGGTGCATCCATATAGCAGCACCGATACAACCACAGCCTGGAAGAACCGTCTCTTTAGTTTGTCAGGGAGATCGGACCTCCATACGACTGATAATTTGTTTGTGGCCGCCCATGCCTTTGCTATTCGTGTATTAACATCGCTCTCTGTAGATGAGATATTACTACCTAGGTACGTGAATTGTTCTACTGGCTTGAGAGGTGTGCCGTTGAGTGTGGTGATGTTTCTTTTCTTTTTGAAGCTTATGAACTCCGTTTTACTGGAATCAAAGTATTTTAAAGTGTTTTTCTTTGTGGGGAAGAGCACAAATCCATTCTGTTTTGCTTATCGTCTGTCGTAAAACAAAATGTTACGACAGACGATAACCAAAACCGAATAACTATTTCTTGTTTATAAATAATTTTCTCGTAAAACACTATACGTTAAATAACTTTGAATATATATTAAAATAAAACAAACTAGATATAAATCAATGATAAATGGCATGTATCCATTAAAATCTATTTTAACAAACAATGTGGACCGTTTAATGCTGCATAATTAATTTCTGAGTATATATAATACAGGGTTGTTCTTTATTCTATGCATAATGATTAATGATTAATGATTTTGACTAAATGTTATATACTCAATGATAAATTATGCAATTCATGAGTGTATTGTGACGTAAGCAGTGACGTAGTTTTCAATTACAAAAAGACAGACGCCGAATCTCCATTATATATATTTCTTCACGGAACAGATGGACTTGCTACTACTAACACACTCTTCTACCCGGATTTTAATAGCATGTCAAACACTCAAAAATACTCCAATTTTTATAGTTCTTCTATAATGCTCCCTTTCAAAAAATCTAAAAACAATTTCTTCAAATAAGAAATTTTCTCCTGACGATGACCTAAGGTCGAAACTAGTTAAGAATAAATAACATATAAGAAATATTCCTGTTTGTCTTATTACTTTTTGTTCATACTATATATATATATATATATATATATATATATATATATATATATATATATATATATATTAAGAAAAATTGAATAAACACAAATTCATAAACGAATAATCTATATTTTTTCTCTCAAACATTTCAAAATCGACCATAAAGGAACAGAGGCTCACAGACTTCTTATCTTTAATGATAATGTATTTTTCCTCAAAATAAAGAAAGCCCTGATGAAGATCTATCGAAACAGATCGAAACACTGCAGCGTTGTCGAAATAAACATTATTCGTTTTATAAACTTGTGGTTTTTCAATTTTTCATAATATTACATACTGTCGGATTCACTTCCACTTTTTCTTCATATATATATATATATATATATATATATATATATAATACCAGGAGTTATTTCTATTATTTAGTACAAACTCTATATTGTCTCGAAAGGAAAGTGGATTGATTAATACGATTCAAGAACAGCTGCCTATTTTAAAGAAACGCTAATCAAAACGAAAAGAAAGTAAAAATTCTTGTCAGCAAAATCTGACATTTACCTTTTTCAAAGATTCTACCTTTTCAAAACTCGTCTTTACTAGGTGTGGTCAAAAAGTATTGAGATTTGAATTTACAAGCCGCCTTATCGGGTAGCAATTAAGCTAGCTTCTGCAGTGGACTCATAATTAATCCATCGTCCCTGTAGAATGTTATAATAGGTTATCAATATTCAGCTGGGTTGGTCTACTATGTACTTTGATCGGGTGGCAATTATACTAGTTCCTGCAGTGGTTCTCATAATTAATCCATCGTCCCTGTAGAATTTTATAATAGGTTATCAATATTCAGCTGTATTGCAAGTTGAATCTAGACTGACCATCAGAGTGTTGGTAAGTGGT
>CM042171.1:69800947-69829089 GCA_023376005.1 Doryteuthis pealeii
CAACAGGATGTTAAGAGTTAATTTGCAACTTTCATCACATGGGATACATTACAGTTCCAAAATTGACCTACCCTATTGTGTATATATCCTTTAGTTGTATAACACCTACAGCGACCGGGAGCTATTGCACTTCTTTTGCTGCATTATTCTTGCATGTGCTGCACTTATCTCACTGGCCGTTAATCGTCCGTGTCATCTGTTATCTCACTTAGGACCTGTTGTGTCCGCGACAAATGCTCGCGTGGTTATCTTGTGGTTTCTAGTCGGACACTCTACCGACTGAGTTATGTTCGTCTGAAAGTGAATATAATAGTGTGACTGGATTTTGAACACACATATTATGGTATTGTTACATAATCTATGCGGTGGCATAAGATTATTGTCAATCCCCTGTAATTCTGAGGGGATGACCCTTTTCATACTTATGTAAGGTAGTATAGAGATATGGTGGCGATCAGTGCAGTTGATGGCCCTGAAAGTGAGTGGCGGCGTTTGACCTCACTCTCACCTTGCCTTCCGGGGATAAATCGTGGGAACCGGAAGGCATAGAAGAACCTGTTCCGGTTTAAGAATAGTAAGGAGCTTTAGTTTAGTTTGCACTTAGACGTCAGGCAGAGCAGCGGCCATTTTATGCTCTGCCTAAAACTGGAACTCACGCGCGCTATGTTAGTCAGATATTTCGTTACGTGAAATGTATAGTTAAGGAAATAAAAGTTTATATAAGTAAAATGTTCTTGTGGTTGATGAATGTCTTGGTAACAAGACTAAGAAATGAATCCAGGACGACCAGCCAGCAGGAACATAGCAACAGAAGACCTTAGAAGATTCCAGACCAAGACGCAAGATGTTAGAAGATAGAACCAAAGCCGGCCAGAAGAAAAGACGACTAGAAATAAGAAGTAAGAAAAGGGTATACAACAGTATTACTGTCCAGCATGTTAGCCACTGTGCCACAGGAACCCTCTTGTAATTTGAGCAAAGGCTGGAACTAAATGATTTATGATAATCATAAAAAAAGGTTATTGGCAATTCAGTATGATGACCCTGGTCATTTGTTATCGAACAAGGTGACAGGATGGCTGAATTAATAATGAAACGATTACATGGCTGTTGATTATTTATGGTCACTCCTTTATAAGAATTTAACGGCTCAGTTATAAAATAAGAAACATGGCATATGTTGCATAGGGCTCGACTCAGGCCACAAAATCGTACATGTTATATACTGTTGCTGGGTCGTATGTGTTAGTAATGGAGTATAAGGATTCACACGTAGACATATGTAGTAGTAAGACTTTTAACGTTTATTTAATTCCCTCGTGGCGAGTGTGCGGGTGACGGCGCTGACAATGGAAACTACTACTGCCGTTACTATTAGGATCTGAGGCAAAGAGGGGTGGCCGAACCTCACTGACGCTGGCTGCGATGGTGCGTGACCAGCGCGGTCACGCACGTTCTCGTCCTGTCTCTCACCTTGACTGCTCTGTTCGCCGTCTCTCTGGGGTGTCCTCCTGGGCTGCCCTGATAACCGCTTAAGTATTGACGACCGCCCACACATTCTTTTGTTCCTTGACCGGAAGTCCTTTCTCTTTGTTCAAATTCGCGTTTGTCCAGATGAGTCCTTTGTCACACCAGACCCTCTGTCTACCCTAGACATTGTCTTCTCAGTTCAATTTTCCTTTGTCTTTTCGACTTCCCGCGCAAAACAAACAGTCAATCTGCAACACATACAGTCAAGCAAAGTTACACTTATGTCCGAGCATAGCAAGGATTCAATCTGGGAAATTATTTTAATTTTTCAGACTGTTGTCCTCATGTTTATTGCCCCGTTCAATAAAGCCTAAGTTGTAAAACTACCTCTTGCATTTGTCTCGTTTCTTAAATTCCATTTCAGCTGACCAGCTCCCAAGAACAAAGAACCAGTTTTATTGGGGATAAGATACCAGCACCAACAAACCTAACTTAGCCCCATACATTTTAAACGAAACAAATAAAATATTATAACGCCGACAGATGAACAAACCAACAAATATTACAAAGAGAAAAAGAGAGGAACAAACAAAGTCAAATCAGGTGAACATGTAAAATGGCAGAGATGAGGTATACGACTTCATTCATCCTTCAATCATTCGTATCTGCTGCTATTTCTTCTCCCATGTCTTGTCGAGATGGGGGGACACCCCCTGTTCTTTTAAAGGACTTCTGATAAAGCTGACTTCTACTTCACAAGTCTCTAAGGGGGACCTTACTTCTTCGGCGTCCGGCTCTAAACTAACTGACTCTAACTTTTAAAAAATTTCCCAGCACCCTTCAGTTCTCGCTATCAACTCTCGTCCACACGAGATTTCTATCGATTCCCGCGTGATTTCAGTTTTCTTTGTGTTTAACTGGGTCGAACTTTATTGTTCATCTGAACTCGACTCTTTATCTCTATCTAACTTTAATGGCTCCTTTGACTTATTGACACCTACACACAATGTACCTACTTACACATACAATATACAGGGTCAGACAAAATGATCTGACACATTTGTAGGTTGAATAAAATCTTATTATAATGGAGATTGTGTGTTTGTCTGTCTGTAACCGAAACTATATTACTAATCGAGTCACAATTAGCATAGTTATTTACATCACATTCTCCATGATTTTACTTATATTTAAACCTCAATTATTAATAAAATTGCTTCACCTTATTATTAGTGTTGTCCATATCTACATACAAATAACATGCAATTGTATTTATATATACAAAAAATAGCGGTTTGCAGTGTGAATGGGAAGGCTAATTTGCATATTGATATTAAAAATGTGATTTTATTAAATATGTGCTTAGTATTATTGATTTCTAACTGTTTGGTTTATTTTAATGAATATAAGCAAAAATCTCTTCAATGAAACTTAAATGAAATCCATTAACAAGAAAAAATAACTGTCATTTTATTCTTTATTCCCTAATTTAACTAGATAGTTAAATAAGTAAAATTCAGCAATGAAAGACGGGAGTGATGGAAGAGTAAGTTTCATTTCTATTTTTCTATTATACCCCCACTCTGTTACATATCTTTTTGTCTGCCTCTAATTTAATACGATATTTCATTACATTAAAACTTAAATACTTGCACCCGGAGGGTGCATATATTTGCTAGTGCAAATAAAGTAAAGAAACAAAAAAGTGTTTTTATTTTCGAAAAGTACATATAATGCCATTTTTTTCATATAATGCCATTGTTTTTCGTTTCTTTTTCAGTTGCTGCCATGAATTGGACTGGTGAGTTTGTCCTTATAGCATTATTTTGTGCAGCAATTATAAGTGATTCAGTTTCTATTTTGAGGTTTCCCTTTCTTAATCATGTCCAAGTCTTTTCATGTGCAACCTCTTCTATTTGTCGTTTGAAGTGTCTATATATGTTTGTCTTCCCATTTTTGTTTTTTAGTCTTTGTTGTTTTTCTGTTTGTCCATCTGTCGCTTCTACTATTGTTGGCCGTCATAAGTAGTTTATCTTTGCTCTTTCTTGTGTAATCTTCAAGTTGTTGGATTGTGGTTTCTACGCAGTCCTCTATGTTGGCAAGACCTCTTCCCCCTTCCTTTCTTGATACATATAATCTATCTCTATTATCTCTAGGGTGGAGGGCCTTGTGTATTGTCATTAATTTTCTCGTCCTTTGGTCAATCTGTCTGAGTTCTTCTTTTGTCCATTTTAAGAATGGTCCTGAGTATCTTATTATGGGGACAGCCCAGGTATTGATTCCTTTGATCAGATTTTTGCTGTTAAGTTTGGTTTCTAGAAGTTTTCTAGTTCTCCTGAGATATTCTTTTTTAACTTTTCCTTTCATTTCTGCTTGCATGATATTGTCCGCTTCTAAAATTCCTAAGTATTTGTAGCTTTCATTTTCATCAAGTGATTTTATAGTTTCCTGATTTGGCAGTTGTATTCCATCCATTAGTTTTCTTTCACCCCTGTTTTATTACTAGCATAGCACATTTTTCAATTCCAAATTCCATCCCTATATACTGGCTATATATTCTAATAGTTTGTACTAGGCTCTCCAATTCTTTTTCATGTTTTGCAAAAGTTTTTATGTCATCCATGTACATATGGTGGTTTCTCTTTTCTTGTGAGTTATTGAATTTGTATCCCCCTGTACATTTTTTACGTATATGATTAAGCGGCATCATTGCTATAATAAAGAGTAGTGGTGATAATGAGTCCCCTTGGAAGATACTTCTTTGGATTTTTACGTCTGCCAGGGATTGTTTTCCAGCTTTTAATTGAACTCGCCAATTTTCCATGGCTTTTTTAATGAAGTTTATGATGTTGTTGGAAATTTTATACATTTTTAGACATTCTAAAATCCAAGTATGTGGGACCATGTCATAGGCTTTTCTGTAATCGATCCATGCCATAGAAATATTTTTCCGTCTATTTTTTACTTCTTTAAGAATGTATTGGTCTATATAAAGTAAATCATGGATTCCTCTTTTTCCCTTGCAGCATCCTTTCTGTTCTTCTGGGAGAAGTTTCCGCCAATTGAGTGAAAAGTAAATTTCTTCTTTTATAACAGCAGTCTGAATTTCCACATCATGTTTTATAATTGCTATGGACGTTTTCTTTTTGTGGGTCTTTCTGGATTAGTGTAGTTATCCCTTTTGTCATCCTTCGGGTACTTCCGTTTCTTGTAGGCATCTGTTCAGTTGCTGGGCCATTTTATTATTATTATTATTATTATTATTATTATTATTATTGATTCTTCCCGATTTTTTCACTCTAGCCTTAGCTGGTGGTCTTTCACTGGAGTCTGAAGGATAACATTCCTCCTCAGGTCACCAGGACTCTCCTGAGTATTCTAACCTATCTTAACACTTTTGTAGCTCTCTGTACATTACCTAAGTATAAAGTCGAGTGGCATCATTGCTATAACAAATAGTTGAAATAAATTATATTATGAATATTGTAAAAACAGAGAGAACAAAAGCAAAATTCAAAATGTTATCACATTTAAAGAAATAACAGATAGAATTTCTGTTTATTTAACAATCTGCTCTCAAAGTTTTTCTGTGATTTTCTATTTGTGTCTGTTGTTTAATATCGTAGTTACATCTTATTCCCCCCATAATAATTGATAAATCTATTTCTTCTTGCGTTAAACCGATTCCGTCATGTTGTATTGTACGTGTTAGTCATCTGACTACACCCTCCTCGCCAATATGTCTTGTAAAATCCACCCCTTCTCAGGTTATGAAACAAAAACAAATTCCCCCATAACCCAATATTATATGTTTCATATATATTTACCAACCGCTCCGCACGAGCAGGATACGACACAAGATCAATTTCTTAAGCGGAGTTCAACAGGTTTGAATTCAGAGTTTTCCTTCTCCTAGACCGGTTGCCTAACCAAGGTTAAAGAACCCAGTCTGCCCTACTATTTATCCATAGCTGGAGGGAGAGTAGGATTCATACCCTTCCCAAGGACATTAGTGCTATTTCCAAGGGCCCCAATTACAATTGGTACGACCTTCACCCTCATGTTCTACAGTTTTCTCAGTTCTCTGGCAAGGTCCAAATATTTGTCGATCTTTTCGCTCTCTTTCATTTTCACTCTGAGATCGGCCGGGACGGCAAAGTCCACGAGATAACAAGTATTCCTCTTCTTGTCAATCAAAACTAGATCTGGTCCCCGGCCGGGATTAGGTGAGCCGTCTGTACCTCAAAGTCCCAGAGAATTTTGTGTGTTTCATTCTCCAGGATAGATTCAGGTTTGTGCATATACCATTTAGTCTAATGGTGAAAATTGAATTTCTTGCACAGTTCCCAGTGAATCACCTTTCCCACCAGCCGTGTCTAGTCTTGTACTCTCTTTGTGCGAGTTTACTGCATTCGCTTATTATTTGATTGACAGTTTCGTCTCTTTGCCTACACATTCTACATTTGCTATTCTGTTGTGTCTTATCTATTTTTGCTTTTATATAATTTATCCTTATGGCATTATCTTGTGCTGCAATTATCAGAGATTCGGTTTCTCTTTTGAGGTTTCCACTTCTTAGCCATGTCCATGTCTTCTGATGTGCGATATCTCCTCTGTTTCGCTTGAAGTGTCCATGTAGTTGTTTTTCTTCCCATTTCTGCTTTCTTGTTTTTGTTATATTTGTTCTCGTCCATATATTGCAATTGTTTTTTCTGGCAGCTGCTATTAGTCTTTCTTTGCTTTTTTGTGTATATTCCTCGAGTGCTCGAATTGTTGAATCTACACAGTCTTCAATGTTGGCGAGACCTCTTCCTTCTTTTCTTGAAAATATAGTATATCTGTGTCGTCTCTCGGGTGTAATGCTTTCTGCATGGTCATAAGCTTCCTTGTCCTTTGGTCCATCTGTCGGAGTTCCTCTCTTGTCCATTTTAAGAATGGTCCAGTGTATCTTACTAGAGGACAGCCCAGGTGTTTATACCCTTGATGAGATTTCTGCTGTTGAGTTTTGTTTCTAGGAGCTTTCTCGTTCTTCTAAAGTACTCTGTGCTTACTCTTACTTTCATCTCACCATATTATTATTATTATTATTATTATTATTATTATTATTATTATCGCTCTATCACAGATATTGAGCACTCTCCTAATAATGTGTTGGCTTACTACTGTCTCATCAAGTGAGATTGTGTAAATCATACACTGTCGTAATATATATATATATATATATATATATATATATATATATATATATAGATGAGAGATATCCAAAACTTGGTAGTAAGGGATGATTCTATATGTGATTTCTAAGATACACTGTGTGATTATTGTATGATCCAGTATGTATAAATACAGTGAATCTTTAAATCACTAAAGAGAGCTCAATGTATAATAAACTTTTTAGATTATATACAGAGCAATATTTATCTTAGAAAATGAGTTGAGTTTTTCCTTCCTTTCTAAGATATATATATATATATATATATATATATATATATATATATAGTTTCATATGTTTTTCTTCTAAAAGAAACCGCCATTGTCAGATTTGAATAATCGTTTATCATCTATACAAAAGACGTGTCATTTTTTTGGCGGAGGGGGGTGGGGGGTGGTTTTATTTTTTATTTTTTCAATTTGTCTATTTCTCATAAAGATTCTGTTTTTTGTTTGTTTCTTCTTCTTCTTCTTCTTCTTCTTCTTCTTCTTCTTCTTCTTCTCTCTAAACCGCGGGGCCTTCATTTTCTGCAAAACTAGTGGGGCCCTTTTTGTGGCGTAGCAAACATGGTCTACTGCTGAGTTTCTCTGTTTCCCAAAGACAAGCAGACAAAATGAGAAAAATAAAACAAATAAACGAGAAAGCCTGTCTTAATTAAAACAGGACGGACTGTAGTGCCAATGGTCGGACGAGTTGGTTTGTGTTTATTTGCTATGATTTTTTTTGTTTTGTTTTGTTTTTATTTTTATTTTGGTATTTTTTACTTCTTTTTTTAAATTTTTTATTTTTACCGATCTACAAATGCTCAGCGTTGATAACATTTCTTTTTCTCTACTATCCCTCTCTCTCTCTCTCTCTCTCTCTCTCTCTCTCTCTCTCTCTCTCTCTCTCTATCTCTTTTTCAATTTCTGTCTGTCTGTCTGTCTGTCTGTCTCTCTCTCTCTGTCTCTCTCTCTCTCAACCTTCCTCTCCTTCTCTCTTTCTCTTACTCCCACTCTCTTTCTCAGTCACTTTCTTTATCATTATATTGTTTTCTCATTGCTTCTGTTTTAAAATAACTCTCTCTCTCCCCCCCCTATCTCTCTCTCTCTCTCTCTCTCTCTCTCTCTCTCTCTCTCTCTCTCTCTTTATTTCACACCATTTTGGAATCAGGCCTTTTCCGTGAACAAATTAAAAACAATCCAGACCGAATCCAGACACACAATCCTTCTTTAATAATAAATGAAAATGTCAGCGTGTCACATTTTTCAACTATACTACTAGAGACCGTATCCCAACATATCACACCATTTTGGAATCAGACCGACTCCGTGAGCAAAATATGTAGATTTCAAGATAGCCAGAATTGTCTCTATTCATAAGCCTAAAATCGAAAAAGAAAAAAAAATGATAAATGTGAGAGTCAGATGTTTCAACTTTACTCCTTGAGGCCGTTACCCAACATATCATACCATTTTGGAATCAGGCCGACTCTGTCAGCAAAACAAAAATATTCCAGGCCATATCCGGACCCACAATCCTTCTTTAATAATCAATGTGAATGTCAGTGTGTCAGTGTGTTACATTGTTCAACTTTACACCTAGAAGCCGTAGCCCAAAATATAATACCATTTTGGAATCAGACTGACTCATGAGCAAACAAAGCAAATTTCAAGATAACTGGAACTGTCTGTATTGATAAGCCTAAAATTGAAAAAGTAAAAAATAATAAATGCAAAGGTCAGATTTTTTTAAAACTTTACTCCTAGAAGCCGTAGGCCAACATATCATACTATTTTGAAAATCAGACCGACATCGTGGGCAAATTAAAACAAACATTCCGGGCTGAATCAATAAACTCGTAAGAATAAGTTGGGCATCATTTTTTTTTTTTTTTTTTTTTTTTTTTATTTTCCCCGCCAAAATCGTTCTTAACGACTTGTGTCTATCCAAGAAGTTGTGGCTTTGCGGCGAGCAAATTGGTCGGAGTGATCATTCAAAAAAAAAAAGACCTCTTCGTACGATTATTTTAGATCGTTCCAAAGATTTTCATCTTTTTTCTTTTTTTTTTTTCTCCTTTTTTTTGCCAATTGTCTCGTAACCTTGGGAACATATCATCAGTTCTTGTCTGTCTCGATGAGTTGTCTTATGTGCCAGAAACAGATGGTCTAAATGGAGGGATTTGACTTTAAGTGCAATTTTTCGAATAACACGAATCAACATTTGCTTTTTTGATAAATAGAATCAAACTGCTATCCGTCACATCTTTGTCTTTGTATTTTTCTTTGTATGTTTTCTTTTGAAATGTAGATATGCCACACACACACACACATTCCACACACCCCACACACATCACCACACATATATATATTATTATATATAAATATATAATTATAAAGGGGTTAAAGAGTAAGAAAATGAAATCCGACGGGTATAAGTATACGATAAAAGTATAATGAAAACACACAATGTGTAAAATGAAATATTTTTATATCATATTCATATGTTAATATTGAACAATATTTTCGATTTATAAAAATCATCATCTCAGTTGTTTTTAATCGAACTCATCGAGAGTGAAGCAAAAAATATTAAATTATAAAAATGAAATTATCGATGGTATATAAGAAATAATAATAAAAAATCCTCGTGCGAGTAGAAAATAGATTTTTGAAACATATTGCCTGAGGAGTGGTAGTAAAAAGATTCAAATGTCAGCGAGTTTGTTACCTAAGTAATAAAATTTATATTCATTAACAGGATTAAAAATAAAACAATTTGAAATGTTAAACTTTTAAATATATATTAAAATAACAAACTATATATCTAATATATAAGGACAGATTTTGGGTATGTAGGTGTCGACGTATAAAACTCCAAAACGGGGAGGTCATCAGTTTAAAATTTGATACACTTGATAATCGTCTAAATAAGAACCATACAAAATTTGTTATTGATTTTTACTGATGAAGGGATTATAATTAATTAATCAACAAAACAATCACGACTTTTTCGAAAGCTATAGCATAGCATAGCTGCTGCTTGCTGGTGTGGTGTATCAGCAGGAGCTCGCTGCTGGTTTTGATCAGCATAAAGAAAGGAAAGAAAGAAATATAGCTCCATCTTGAAAATGTTAGGACAACTGAACTATGACTAAAATTTTAAGTAAAAAATTGTTTGTTTTTTTTTGTTTTTTTTATTATCTTTCTTAAATATTTATTTATATTTATGCCGTATGTTTTTGAAACTAACTTTATTGTACAATGTACACTTTACTTACATTAAATTTGTGTCAATGCACAAAATAATTGTAGAAAAATGAAAATTGTTTCAAAACACAAGTTTACGGTTTAATTTTAAAAAATAATAAGATTTTAAATGTCATATAAAAATCAGTTCACCAGTATAGGTTTGTATAAATGTAATAAAAAATGTAAAGGATTGTTTTGTTACTTATACTAATGTTTAAAAAAAAGTCCTTATATGTTTAGGACTATGAAAACGTTTTAAAATGGTGCAAAATAGAATATTGCATATTCTTTTAATCGTTAGAACTGATTTGAATTGTATGTACAAAAAATTCAAAGAATAAATTACAATGTATAGTTCTTAATTATCAAGCATTAAATACTAGATTTTAAAATTGTCCCAATACTATTATAATTTAAACTGGAGTTTTCAGTGAAACTTTTCGTGAAAGAAGAGAAATAATCTTGCTCAATATATAATTTTGTATGATCTTTATCAATTGAAATTTTTAGTTTATAGCGAATTAGAAAAAAAAATTTTGCTATCGGACAGAGAAAGTCTTTTTAATCCAAAAATCAAATCTCATTCACATGCAATCTTTTTATTCTGTCTTTAAAAATTAAATTTAGTTAGAAATGTAATGAATAATCTATTCTATAAATATTTATATTGGTAAGAAAGAGCGAAGTAAAAAACAATAGATAGCGAAAAAATAATATAAAGTTTATTATATGTTATTGTGTTTCGCTTTAATATTCGCTATATTATCTATTTCGTTATTTAATAATTAACGAAATACAATAATAAGCAAAAATAAGTGAAAAATCAAGTTTGTTTTTAATGTTTTTTCGATTATATAAAAATAAATTTTTTGAAAGAAAGCCTTTTACAAAAATAGGTAGTTAAAATAATAACTATTTATTTCGTACTAGTAAACACATAGTTTGATTGGTAAAACAAAACAAAAATTATAATAAAGAATACGATGTTTTCACATTTGTATATAAATAAACAGTATATGTTCATTACTGAAACATAAAATGAAATGATTCAATGTATCGTATTGAATGGAAAATTTTGTTCTTTAAATTTATCATAATTCTATGGATTAAATAAATAGGTGCAAGATTTTTTTTTAATAGTCACACTTTTTTTCTCTCTCTTTCTTTTTTTTAAATAAAAACCGTCAGAAATGGTCTTTCGAATTTATCGTCTGCTGAATTGAAAAGGTCGGAATTAGGGTGACCAGAAAAACAGAACCCATCAATTTTGTAATAAAACTGTTGATATCTTAACTGGAGGGTTTTTTTAAGGATTGGGGTTTAGGGTGGTAGTCTAATGGGAAGAATAAATAAATATTGGGTTTTGTTTTTTTCTGGGTCCTTTTATAAGGGTGACCAAAAAAAGAACAACAAATTTTGTAATAACGAACTTAATTGTCGTAACTAAGGGGTTAAGGGTGGGGTTAGGTAGGTTGGAGTTTAGAGTTAGTTTAATGGGGAATAATAATTTTGGGTTTGTTTTTGTTTTTGTTTTTTTGGGTCAAACTAATTTTCGAGTTTTCCAAGTTCAGCCCTTATCTCGAGATTCTTTTAATCAGTTATTAACATTTTTTTTTTAATTTAGAAATACTTAGTCCATTCATATTAGTGTCGTTCCTCGATATAATTATTTCGAAGACTTTTTCATTGACAATTTCGGGATTTTTTTAAAAAATTGNCATATAATATATATATCATATGTGTGTGTGTGTGTGTTGTGTGTATAGAGAGAAAGAGGGTGAGAGAGAGAGAGAGCTTAACAGACCGTGATAGATAGATAGATATAAACAAACCGAGATAGATAGATAGATAGATTAGATAGATTATAAACAGACCTAGAATAGATATAAGCAGACCTAGATCAGAGATAGATAGATATGAAACTGAAGATAGATAGATAGATATGAACATATTACGCAAATAGATAGATAGATAGATAGATAGATATGAACTGAGATGAGATTAGATAGATAGATAGATAGATAGATAGATATGAACTGAGATAGATAGATAGATAGATAGATATGAACTGATATAGATAGATAGATAGATAGATAGATAGATAGATATGAACTAAGATAGATAGATAGATAGATATGAATAGAACGATTGAATTAAAAATTACCATCCACTGAAAATCTTAAGAAACTGTGTAGGAGTCTTTTGATTAGGAAATTCAATTGAAAAATTGTCAGCTCACGGATTTTTAAAATGGCCGACATTTTGTTTTTAAATTGTCTCATTTTTTGTGGATTTGTTTTTTGTTTTTTTTGTTTTTTTTCTCTTCATTTTTTCATCTCTCTTTCTTTCATTCTTTCGCCAAAATGGAGACGTGTTTACTTGTATAAACATGTAATGCGTTTCTACTTAGTGAACTCGGTGAAACATTAATCTAATGGAATATTAAATTTGAACGACAAAAAGAAACTGTGGACAAGGGTTTTTTTCTTTAATTTCCAAACTTCTTTTTTAATTCTTTATTTTGAATGAATAAAAGAAAATGTAGCAGGCGCATTTGGAAAAAAAAATGAAGATGGAATGATTAGAATGACCAAAGACCCTGAAAATAAGAACTGGATAGAGAAAGAAAGAGAGTAAAAAGAGAAAGAAAGAGAGTAAAAAAAGAAAGAAAGAAGAGAAAAAGGGTAGAAATAAATAAAGAAGGAAAATGATAATAAGAAAGAAAGAAAGAAAGAAAGAAAGAAGGAAAGAAATGTAAAGGGTGGAAATTAATGAAGAATGAAAGTGGAAATAAGAAAAAAAAGAAAGAATACAGGAAGGAAAGAAAGAAAGAAAGAAAGAAAGAAAGAAAGAAAGAAGAGAAAAAGGGTAGAATATAATAAAGAAGGAAAATGATAATAAGAAAGGAAAGAAAGAAAGAAGAAAGAAAGAAAGAAAAGAAGACGTGGATATTATAAAGAAGGAAAACAATAACAAAATAGGAAAAGAAATATGAAAGAAAGAAAGAAAGAGATGAAACGAAAAAGAAAAGAAAAAGAAAGAAAAAGAAGAAAAAGAAGGAAAAAATAAAGAATGAAAGAAAGGAAAGAAGGAAGGAGAGAAGGACAAAAGAAAAAAAGAAAAGGAAGATAGGAAGGAAGGAGAAAAGAAGAAAGAAAGAAGGAAAGAAAAAAGATGAAAGAAAGATAGAAAGGAATAAATAAACAAATAAATAAATGAAAAAAGAAAAAAAGACGTAGGAATAAATGAAGAAGGAAAACGATAATAAAACAAACAAAAGAAAGAACAAAGAAATCGGAATTAATAAAGAAGGGAAACTATAACTAAAAAAAGGAAAAGAAAGAAAGAAAGAAAGAAAGAAAGAAAAACAAAGAAAGAAAGAAAGAAAGGATTGACAAATGGGATAAAGAAAGAAATGAAGGAAGAAAGAAGAAAGAAAAGAAAGAAAGAAGGAAGAAAGAAAGAAAGAGAAAGAAAGAAAGAAATGAAGGAAGAAAGAAAAGAAAGAAAGAAAGAAAGAAAGAAAAGAAAAGAAATTTGTAGGAATTAATAATGAAGGAAAACGATAATAAAAAACAAACAAAAGAAAGAAACAAAGAAATCGGAATTAATAAAGAAGGGAAACTAAAACTAAAAACAAGGAAAAGAAAGAAAGAAAGAATGAAAGAAAGAAAATGAAAGAAAGAAAGAAAGGAATGACAAATGGAATAAAGAAAGAAATGAAGGAAAGAAGAAAGAAAGAAAGAAAGAAAGAAAGAAAAAAGAAAGAAAATAACCAATAATATCATATAACAATATAATACTCGTCTATTATTTTACCCCAATAATAAGTTTTTAAAAAACACATTTTCCAAAAAGAACATTTAGTTTAAAAGAAAGAAGGCAATAATCATTTCTTTTATTGAATTCTGGATTTGTTTGGTGGCGGGAAAGTTGGGGAAGGTGGTGCCGGACCACCAGAGGAGACTGGGCGGGGATGGGGAGGGGGGTGTTCTTTGAAAAATGTTCTTATCGAAGACGCCGTCAGATGATTTGATTTGCCATGACAAGTCTCTCATCTGTGACGGCGACTTAATTGCTAAAACAATCGCCGTTGAGCCAACACAGAGTCAGCCATTATGAACAGGGGAGAGGGAGAGGGAGAGAGAGGCGTCGGAGCGGGGGGAGGGGAAGCTAGGTGGCCGGGGGGAGGTGCGGAATGTAAATGGACAGTCAATTGGAATATTAATTTCTATTTTTCGATCAGTGCGAAATTATTGATATTTCTCTTCGTTCGAGAGACGCCCCCCCCCTTCAAGAAAAAAACAAAAAAACAATGAGATGGAAGGCAGTTAAGGAAAATAAATTTTGCTGATTTTCAATTCTATCAAGCAAGAAGTTTTCAAAATAGAAGCCTTACTATTTTGGTCCTTACCTGCATCCATAAACTTTGACACACACACACACACACGCACACATACACACACACACACGCACACATACACATATCATTGACATTCATCCGTCTACAAGAGACGATGGCGCAGAGTCCAAAAACAAGTGTTGCATAATTGTGTGGTGGCGTGGGTTTTTGACCAACCCTGTACCGAGAATTCTAATGGGGGTCATTGTTTTTCAGATCAGTGGATGGGAAAATACCAGCAACAGTTATGGCCTTAACTGACCCCAGAGGCGGGAATCTCGCGAGTCACGTGATAGAGTTAGTTAGGTAATCAGTTTTCAACCAGTTCGTCAGACAGAGAGGTTGTAACTCAAACAGCGCGGTGAATCAGGGCAATGCAGTAATAAAATCTTTGATCAAAGAAAATCAAAGTATTGTAGTTAATTAATTGCATGACTTAAAAAGAAGCCATCAGAAATTGAAGCAGCAAGAAGATAGAAGACTAGACATGGCGACCGGCCAAAGAAGAAGAAAGAAACGAAAACATGGCGACTGGACTAAGAAGCAAGTAAGTCACAGTCTTAACTCTGTCTGTCTGTCTGTCTGTCTCTCTCTCTCTATCTATCTTTCAATTTCTGTCTCTCTTTCCATGTCTGTCTGTCTGTCTATCTCTCTCCCCCCGCTCTCTCTCTCTCTCTCTCTCTCTCTCTCTCTCTCTCTCTCTCTCCTCTCTCTCTTCTCTCTCTGTTTTATTTCACACCATTTTGGAATCAGGCCTTTTCCATGAACAAATTAAAAACAATCCAGACCGAATCCAGACACACAATCCTTCTTTAATAATAAAAGCAAATGTCAGCGTGTCACATTTTTTCAACTATACTACTAGAGACCGTATCCCAACATATCATACCATTTTGGAATCAGAATGGCTCTATGATCAAATTAAAAACATCTCGGGCCCAATCCGGACCCACAATCTTTTTCTAATGATAAATGCAAATGTCAGCGTGTCTCACACGAGAACTCTTTTGTTTAATATACCCGCAATTGGCTATATAACACAAGTTGAACCATATAGCCTAGGCGGATTGATATGGAGGATAAGCTGTCACCCAAGCAGCAGCCCCCCCTCCCCACACTGCCATTGTGATCCAAAGGAAAGGCAAAAAGAAAACAATGCAATTAGGTAACGATAGTGTCGCATGAATTGCTGGATAGTGTTGAAGTTCAACATCACACCACCTTAGGGATTTCAGCTTTGATTTCAGGGTTTACTTCTCTAGCCCTTCCTTATATTAAGAAATATATATATGAGTATATATAAAAAAAAAAGATATGAAAACACCACAAAAAGCTGTTAAAGTGAAAACATTTTATAACTTCACTGATATTGAACAATATTTCGATTTTATGAAAATCGTCATCAGAACTTGTTTATACTCCGTGTTGTTAAGGACAGAGACAAAAGTCATATGAGTTCAAAACAAAAAACCTTAAAGATTAATTTATTTTTTATGGTGAAGTCGACGTTATAACATTTCGGTTTTCGTAAATCATTATCAGGACTTAAGATGGAAAGAATTATTGTTGGAGAAAAGTAGTTGCGTGACCGAGTTCAGTTCCGGTACACGCGAAGACGTCACCCACCAAAAATAAACGGTAAAAAGCGTGGTGTGGGGCAAATACCATATATATATATACCAAACTTGTTGGTAAGTCCTTGCGGTAAGAAAAAAACCCGGCAAATAGTTTGATTGTAAAAATATACTACCAAACATCACCTGGGGAAAAAAATGAAAAAAAGAAAAGACCAAGATAGTCGTACCAACCGAATATAATCCTATAATACTTGGCCAAAAGAAAGAAATTTATATATATATATATATATATTTGCTTGAAGGCAACTACAATGCGAATATCGCATAAATTCGATAATTATAGAAGATAATAATAATGACAAGTGAATCCCGCAAAGAATCACTCGGTGTGTAGAATATCGTACAGACTGTTTCAACTTTATTAAGTCTCATCAGCGACATATACTAACGACTCCCCTCCGACAGGAATCGAAACCGTGACTCTTAGCAGGATAGTTAAACACTATACTGTTTCAGCCATGATACAGCACCGAGAAAACTCATGCGAAATTAACCTTGTCATTGACTGAGGGACTACTGCCATATGAGGCAAGTGAGTCGGAGGAGTCAGTATATATCGCTGATGAGACTTAATAAAGTTGAAACAGTCTGTACGATATTCTACACACCGAGTGATTCTTTGCGGGATTCACTTGTCATTATTATCTTCTATAATTATCGAATTTATGCGATATTCGCATTGTAGTTGCCTTCAAGCAAAAAATAAATATTATCGACAATGCTTCTAAAAAATAAACAAACATCCAAAAAATTATATATATATATATATATATATATATATATATATATATATATATAAACCACCAGGATACGCTAAAGCTAAAAAGTAAAGAGTACTCAATACCTAAGTAGAGCAAAAAAAGTTACACATAATGAGTAAGATATACCTACTAACAGTTTCACTTAGTGCTCTTCAGGGCAAAGATCTGAAGAGCACTAAGCGAAACTGTTAGTAGGTATATCTGACTCATTAGGTTTAAATATATGTATATATAATGTGTGTGTGTGTGTGTGTGTGTGTGTGTGTGTGTGTGTGAAGGGTATATATTGAAAGGCTCTACATAAAAGGAAATATATTTAGAGGCTGTATATAAAAAGGCTATGTATAAAAGAAAATTATTAAGAGGCCCTATTTAACAGCAACCCACCAAAGTCAAGGAAAGTCCAACCCAAAACCTCTGCTGCCTTTCAAGGAAAGGCCAGGGGAGTAAACCCCGAAAACAAATCAGGAGCTGGAGTCCCTAAGGTGGTGTGATGCTGGAATCCAGTGTTACCCATCAACACTTGCGACACTACCGTTGCCAAACCGCATTGGTACCTTACCTTTCCTTTGGATCACAGCGGCAGTGTGGAGAGGGGGATTTGCTGTATGGGCAACAGCTTATCCTCCAAACAAACCCACCCAGGTTATGTAGTTCAAAGTAGAGGGGGGAAACACTTTGAGACTACTCCATCGTCTCCTGTAGATGGAAAGATGCCAACCAATTTAATTCTAACGTCACAGCCAACAGGGCGGACCTAGTGTTGACTAAAAAGAACAAGAGAACTTGTCATCTCATTGATTTTACTGTCCCGGTGGGCACCGAGTGAAAGTGATGGAGAGAAAAATAGACAAATACTTGGACCTTGCGGAGAACTAAGAAAACTGTGGGGCATGAAAGTAATGGTCGTATCAATTGTTATTGGAGCCCTTGGAACGGTCCCCAAATAAATATGGATCTGCGAGCCATTATTACATATCGTTAGTGAGATCATTGCTGGTTGCCCCATAAAAATCCCCATGGCAATATATAACAATATAGTAAGAAATTTCCATTCAATGATTAACAATTTTTTTTAGATATGATATTTTAAATGATGCAATTAATGCAATCAATCAATATTATATTTCAAAGCGAAAAAAAAAAGAAACATACTGTAATAAGTAACTGAGTTACCTCCCCTCCCCTTCTAATTACTATATAAACTGGTCAAAAATCCACCACTGTATTCTATGTAGAATAAAGCTTCTGCAAGTCCGACAGTGTTTGTTTGCTTACTACCACACATACAAAAATAAAGAAGATAAACAAAATAACATGCAAATGACTTTCCCTTCTGTTACTTTTCAAATTTGAATTTTTAAATATCTTCCCAAATATGAATCAAATCTTCATTATTTTGGCTCAAAAACCAAGCCCTGGTGATATTTAATGTGTATATATATTTACTTTGTTGTTAATTGTTTTATTTTTTAAGTTTCTTCCGGACATACAGATACACACAACTACCCTTTATATATGTATAGATAGAAGTTTCCTCCGGACATACACATATACACAACTGCCCTTTATATATGTATAGATAGATAAAAGTTTCCTCCGAACATACACATATACACAACTGCCCTTTATAGATGTATAGATGGATAAAAGTTTCTTCCGGACATACACATATACACAACTGCCCTTTATATATGTATAGATAGAAGTTTCCTCCGGGATACACATATACACAACTGCCCTTTATATATGTATAGATAGATAAAAGTTTCTTCCGGACATACACATATACACAACTGCCCTTTATATATGTATAGATAAAAGTTTCTTACACATATACACAACTGCCCTTTATATTGTATAGATAGATAAAAGTTTCTTCCGGACATACACATATACACAACTGCCCTTTATATATGTATAGATAGATAAAAGTTTCTCCGGACATATACACAACTGCCCTTTATATATGTATAGATAGATAAAAGTTTCCTCCGGACATACAGATACGCACAACTGCCCTTTATATATGTATAGATAGATAAAAGTTTCCTCCGGACATACACATATACACAACTGCCCTTTATATATGTATAGATAGATAAAAGTTTCCTCCGGACATACACATATACACAACTGCCCTTTATATATGTATAGATAGAAGTTTCCTCCGGACATACATATACACACAACTGCTCTTATATATAGATAGATAATAATCATTTATAATTAATTTAATATGTGTAAATACGACAAATAATTTTAATGAGTAAAATTTTGACGTATTTGATTAATAAATCATGCGGGAGATACGAAAGGCTTCAAAATATCTGTTTTTGCTTTGTTTTTGATTTTAGTTTTGTTTTTGTTTTTGGGGTTTTTTTAAGGAAAAGGGGAATTAAGATCAACTTACAAATATCTTAGCAAAAAATAAAATAAAAATAAAATTTTAAAAAATAAAAGAGATAAAAAAAGAAATATCTAAAATAAACCTAAAAGATCTTTAAAAGCAGAGCTATGACTTTTAAGAAGATTTGTTAAGTTGAACTTGCAGATCAAAAATCTGTTCTCGATATGGGACTAATGGCGAATAAAAGATGGAGTCTAAAGGGAGGCAACTCGTTATGATTCATCTCAAGCGTTCCTTCGAGATTTTAACATCCCAAAGTCGTTTCAGAAGAAGAAAAAAATGAAATAAATTGACAAATAAAAATGGACGACAAATAAGCGAGTCCAATTCAAAGAAAACGGAATATGAAATCGTTAGTCTAAAAAATAGATACAAATAAATTAAAAATACATTTTAAAGAGAAAACTAAATTCAACGAAAAAAAACAAACAAATGAATAATAATAAAAACAAATAACAAACATTCTTACCATTTTTTTTCTGCAGAGAATTTAGTACTCAGATTTTTGGTCTTTTCTTTCTTTGTGTTCTTTTTTATGACGAAGAGTCCTTGTGTAATCGTGGAAGAAAGAGCTCTTAAAATTTGAAATATGGTGGATTTAAAAAAAAAATGAAAGAAAAAAGAAAAGATAGATAAATAAATGAATAAATAAGTAAAAAAAAAATAAAGAATGAAAATAGAATAAAGATGAAATAAAAAAAATAACAACAAAAAATATATATATTTTATAATGAACATCATCTTTTTTTTCTTTTCTTTTTTTTTTTTTTTCTTTTTTCATCTCTTTTACCGAACATGAAGATTTTGCTTAGAAAGATTTTAATGAATTTCTTTGAAGATTTTTTAAAAAAAAAAGAAAGATGGCTGCTTCATGAGTTGACATTTTGATGAATGGGTCGAATCAAACACACACACACACACACACACACACACACACACACACACATACGTATACGCATACACACACATACACACGCACACCTATCTAAAAGATCCTCAGGTAAAACGGAGACAATCGTGACATAATGGTTACCATCATAGAAAAAAAAAGGACTCAGCGATCCAAGTTCAAATCCTGGCCAAAGTAGTTCTCGTTTCACTATACGCTAATATCCTCAAGAAAGGCATGAACTCATCTTTCCTTTTTCTCCCCATCAGCTATAGATAAATAGCAGAGTAGATGTGTTGTATACTCAAACCCTGGGTATATATTGTAAGAAGGGAGGGTGTTACTTGTGTAGTAGGATATGAAAGATATTCGTGGTTAGACCTATAAAAATCTGCTACATTGGGTGTATTTGAGTATTTTCAAAAGGGTTGTGCCATTGATTGGCTGGAAGAGTTATCTTCCCTCGTGTTTCTGTTTTTCCTCACCGGGCGTCTTGACTATTTAAGCAGGCTATTTGCTCGTAAATTCCTACCATAAAATAAACTGAACCCTCATTTTATGTCCGTGTTTTTGCAATAAATGTTTTTGTTTTTTTTGCGCCCGTTATTTTACTACTATGCGAAACCCATACGGGGGAACCCGGAAACCCCTCGTCTGCCTCCCACGAAGCCTAGCCGAAAAAAGGTCGATTTTCCTCTTCCGTTTGTCGTCCCGCTCCTGGAACTTCCGGTTTTATTTTTAACTTTAGTTCCGGGGTCATTGATCGGTCAGTTGAGTTCCAAACTTTAACCTCTCTTTGTCCTTAGTTATTTTTCCTCTCTTTCTCCAGAAATCCGAATACCGTTTTATTTTCAATCCCCAAATTCACCGTAGACCGTAATAATTACGCTACAGTTATTCCGCCTAGGAACCACAGAGTTGCGGGTTCAATATCGGCCCTCGAAAACTCAGCGCATGAATAGCACAGCTTGGATTTGTGCGCTATCGTGAAGAGCTGATGATATGTGTGGTGCTCCGTCTTAGACGCAAAAATAATCTCCCTGGTCTAGCACTAGTGAAAATGGGAGAGACTCCTTCACTGAATAGCTGATACATACAATAAGCCACTCTGCCAACTTTACTTACGTGAAACTGTGCGGTTAACTGGGGAACTGATTATAGGTGTAGCACTCCACTTCCGACACAAAAACAATATCCCTGGTCTAGCATTAGTGAAAAGGGGATAGACTCCTTTGCTGATACCGACGATAGGCCATTCCACCAAGTTTACTTACTTGGATCTGTGCGGTAAATTGGGGAGTTGGTGGTAGATGTTGAGCTCCACCTCCACCGCAAAAACAACATCTATGGTATAGTACTAGTGAAAAGAGGATAGACTCCTTCGCTGATACCGACAATAGGCCACTTCACTTATTTTACTTAATTGGATCTGTGTAGTAAATTGGGGAGTTGGTGGTAGATGTTGAGCTCCACCTCCACCGCAAAAACAACATCTATGGTATAGTACTAGTGAAAAGAGGATAGACTCCTTCGCTGATACCGACAATAGGCCACTTCACTTATTTTACTTAATTGGATCTGTGTAGTAAATTGGGAGTTGGTGGTAGATGTTGAGCTCCACCGCAAAAACAACATCTATGGTATAGTACTAGTGAAAAGAGGATAGACTCCTTCGCTGATACCGAAAATAGGCCACTTCACTTATTTTACTTAATTGGATCTGTGTAGTAAATTGGGGAGTTGGTGGTAGATGTTGAGCTCCACCGCAAAAACAACATCTATGGTATAGTACTAGTGAAAAGAGGATAGACTCCTTCGCTGATACCGAAAATAGGCCACTTCACTTATTTTACTTAATTGGATCTGTGTAGTAAATTGGGGAGTTGGTGGTAGATGTTGAGCTCCACCGCAAAAACAATATCCATGGTGTAGTACTAGTGAAAAGAGGATAGACTCCTTCGCTGATACCGAAAATAGGCCACTTCACTTATTTTACTTAATTGGATCTGTGTAGTAAATTGGGAAGTTGGTGGTAGATGTTGAGCTCCACCGCAAAAAACAATATCCATGGTATAGTACTAGTGAAAAGAGGATAGACTCCTTCGCTGATACCGAAAATAGGCCACTTCACTTATTTTACTTAATTGGATCTGTGTAGTAAATTGGGGAGTTGGTGGTAGATGTTGAGCTCCACCGCAAAAACAATATCCATGGTGTAGTACTAGTGAAAAGGGGATAGACTCCTTCGCTGATATCGACAATAGGCCACTTCACTTATTTCACTTACTTGGATCTGTGCGGTAAATTGGGGAGTTGGTGGTAGATGTTGATCTCCACCCCCACCGCAAAAACAATATCCATGGTGTAGCACTAGTGAAAAGGGGATAGACTCCTTCGTTCATATCGACAATAGGCCATTCCGCTGACTACTTGTATTTATGAAGGTTCCCTATTTTCTTTTAATATAACGCAGACAGATATTATCTTTCTTCTTGAAGGTTAACTGGGTTTAGAATGAAAGAAAACAATGGGGTTTTTTTTGGGGGGGTGCGTCTATGCAAATAAATAATTGATGTGATTGGCTAGTTTAACTTTGATTGCTTATCGACACAATTGCCCTTTTTTTTTTCTGTCGCAATAACAAAAATAAAACTTATTTTTAACTAGAAGAGGCTACCTGGCATCGCCTGGGTTGAGGGTGGTAAAAAAAGGGCTAAACTTGCAAATCGGCCTCAAAATTAAAACGGAAAATTTTGACGATGATTTACAACACATCAAACTAAAGTCAGGTAAGTCAGGTTAGTAATTGTTTTATTTCATTTATTTAACGAATCTTGAAATATTTTCTAAACAGCACATAAATATTTTAGTTTAGAAAATACTTTAAGATTCATTAAATAAATTAAATAAAACAATTAAACGGAAAATTTTGACGATTTACAACACAAACTAAATTTTGAAATTAAAATTGATTTTAAAGATACCGATTCAAAATACTTGACTTTTTTTTTCTTTTGTAAGTCAGGTTAGTAATTGTTTTATTTCATTTATTTAACGAATCTTGAAATATTTTTAACAGTTGCCACACGAAGGTTTAAAAAAAACAAATCTGCCCTACTATTTACCAATAGCTCGAGGTAGAATAGTTGAATTCACACCTTTCCCACAGTTAGTTCACCACAAACAGGATGTGACTCAAAGTCATTTTTTTTAAACGGAGTTTAACATTTAGATTTGAATTCAGAGTTTTTCTTCTCCGTGACTAATTGCCATACCAAGGTTTTAAAAGATCAAGTCAGCCCTACTATTTACCCATAGCTTGTCCTCGTCTTTATTGTGTTAATACTTACCACAATAAAGATGAGAACAATATTTGTTCCTTTCTTTCCCTCCTTCTTTCCTTCCTTCTTTCCTTCCTTCTTTCCTTCCTTACTTCTTTCCTTCTGTCTTTCCTTCCTTTCTTTCTAAATATTCCTGGAATTACCCCATACGAGTTTACATGCCATTAAAATTAATAAAACAATTTAATCAGAAGGATTGAAGATAATGGTTTATTTTTTCATTACACAATATAAAAAATGTCAAACAAAACAAAACCAAAAACATAATGTTGGTTGTTGTATTAATATGTGCAGGATGATCACTAATTAGGACTGAGCCTATTCTAGTACTGACCATCTGTAATAAGTAATTGAGAGTTACCTCCCATATTTTATTAGTACCTCTCCTTTTGTGAACTCTTTGGTGTTTCCAAGAGTGTGTAAGCTCTCAGTAAACTGTAACATTATTCAAAGTAGTATAAATATTTACCAACCACTCTGCACGAGCAGGATGCGACACAAGGTCAATTTCTTAAGCAGAGTTTAACAGGTTTGAATTCAGAATTTTCCTTCTCCTAGACTGGTTACTTAGTCATGGTTAAAGAGCCCAGTCTGCGCTGATATTTACCCATAGCTGGATGGAGAATTGGATTAATATCAAGGGTATTAACGCTATGTGAAATGGAAACAGCTTCGTCCAGGAATTGAACTGGGGTCGACGAGTCCATTGCCTATGACTCTAACCACGCGCCTCCATATATTCTAAGTAGAATAAAGCTTCCTTAAGCCTATCCGTATTTTCGTTTATCATTACAATATTATTTCCAACTCATCATAAAAAGTTATTTCCATAAGATATTTGTAATAAGTAATTGAGAGTTACCTCCCCTTTGGTGAGCTCTTTGGTGTTTCTAAGTGTATATAAGCTCTCAGTAAACTGTACCATTATTCTAAGTAGAATAAAGCTTCCTTAAGCCTATCCGTATTTTCGTTTATCATTACACGACCTCAACTGATTTTTTTTTTGGGGGGGGGGCATTTTGTTTTTCGTTTTTCTTTTTGTTTTTTTCTTTCTTGTTTTATTTGTTTGTTTGTTTTGTTTTGTTATTTTTTCTTCTTCTTTTGACATAGTTAGAAACTTGATTATAGTGATAGTCGTCGTATAACTCAAGGCGACTATGCAGAGTCCATCTTTGGTCACGTGACATGTCACATCAGATTCTTAAAACTCCCCTAACGTTCTTCGTCTATTGGGATATCCGATATCCCATAAGTACTATGTTCGATAGTCTTTCAACCGCTGCTTGAAATATATATATTTTTTTAATCCCGCTTTTGAAAAAAAAAAAAAGGAAGTTGCATACGACGCAGTACGCATGCGCAGGCGAACGTATTCGTGAACACGGAGAGGAATTATATTACTTTTGCTAGAACGTTGTTGGCGAAAAGCACGGCATAGCAACGATCGTTCTGTAGAAAAGCCGAAAGAGCGTGGTGGGTAGTATGGAGAGAGTCAGGGACAGAGAGAGTGTGTATGTCTGTGTGTGTGTGAGAGAGAGAGGGGAGAGAGGGGAAGAGAGATAGAGAAAGAGAGGAAAAAAGAACTAATAATGAAGTCCTAAGTCCTTCAGTGCTTCAAGACGTGGTAGGTTGACGGATCTGGGCGGGGAGTTTAGATCAGGGAGAGGTGAGAGAGTTGAGGAGAAGGAAAAACTGAGCAGGGAAAAATAATGATACTCTTTTTTAGAAATATAAGTTGAAGGATAAGGAGTATAAAAAAAATGAATAATAAAATAAAACAAAAACAAAAAATTTTAAAAGAAAAAAAAAACACACACATATAATGAAACATGTTTAAAATACGAAAAGTTTTCCGAAAAAAATAAAATCATTCCAATTTTTCTGTTAGATTTTGGTGATGGTGGTCATGGTAGTCGCGGTACTACTACTATTCTCTACTGTTTTGTATGATCGACTAGTTTTGGTGGGTTCTCTTTTAGGCTATTTTTCAAATCTTTTGTTTTGTTTTGTTTTGGGGTTTGGATATATTCGCAAAGTTCCGTACCGGCCTCCTGCCTCAAAAACCGTTAGCCTGTGGCTGCTGAAAAAAAACACCAGCTACGATTGAAGTCCGTAGCCGAAGCGGTGTCACTTGAAAAAAAACTAGGGTTAGGGTTTAGGGTTAGGGTTGGGGTTGGGGTTAGTGTTGGGGTTTAGGGTTAGTTTAATGGGAAAATAAGTAAATAATTTTGGCTCTGTTTTTTCTGGGTCACCCTGTATACAGAATAGAACTCACGAAGTAATAAAACTGTTAATTTTAACTAGGGGGGTAGAGTTGGGGTTGGGGTTGGGTTTTCGAGAAAAACACCCTAAGTTGTTTTTTGTTGTTTTTTTTTTTGTTTTTTTTTTTTTGTTTTTTTGTTTTTTTTTCAAGTTACACCGCTTCGGCTACGGACTTCAATCGTAGCTGGGGTTTTTTTTTCAGCAGTCACCGGCTAGCGCATTTTGAGGTAAAAGGCCGGGACGAATATTACCTGGGGTTTTTTTGGGGGGTGGGGGTATACATTTCTTTTTAGAGGCATGGTTGCCTTGGTTACATTATTAGATTAGTTTATTTTCTGTTATTTCTCCCGTGTCCTCCCCATTCTTTTTTTTCAACTTCTCCCTTTCGCTCTCTCATTTTCTCTCCCTATATATTCTGACTAGCAACGGCTACCCAGCGTCACTTGGGTAGAGAGGGTTTTTTTTAAGTTAGTCCCGCAGATCCATTATTACTGAATCGTGAGTTGATCTCCTCGTGGGATGCCATTTAAATCCTTATGTAAAAAAATAGACCTTGCAATAATCCAGCTACTCTGAAAAGAAATGTTAATGTCTACTATCTAAAATATTAAATGAAAAAAAAATCCATGCTGTTATCATTCAAATTTTATTTTTTAATTATCTTCACGAATATAAATCAAATATCTATTATTTTAGCTCAAAAACCAAGCCCTGGTAATATTTAGTAATAATAGTGTAATAATGTAATAATAGTGTGTATATATATGTATAGACAGTCTTATCTCTCTCTCTCTCTCTCTCCCTCTCTCTCTCTCTCTCTCTCTCTCTCTCTCTCTCTCTATCTATCTATCTATCTATCTATCTATGTATCTATCTATCTATTTGTCTATCTCATTCTATATCTATGTAAGTTGAAAAATAAGCGAGATTGAAAAAAAAAAGGAAAAATAAGAATTTTTCAAATTTTTCATACTTCATCTTTCTACAGTCAGTTTCATTACCATTTTTCTCGATTATATATCTATCTATCTATCTATTTTGCTACCATTTGGTTTCTTGATCTGTGGCAGTCTTCAGGCAACGAAAGTGTTTTTTAAAACACTTTCGTTGCCTGAAGACTGCTGCAGAGCAAGAAACCAAATAATAGTAAAATTGTTCCAATTATAATAAATATAAGCTAAACCTTTTATATATATATATATATAATATATATATATATATATATATATATATATAACCTTTCTCAAGTTTATTAGCGCTATGTGAAATGCAAACAGCCTCGTCTGGTATCTGAATTCGTCTTATCGTGTCCATTTCCTACGTATAGGGTGTTATCACAAAATATAATTTAGGGCTTATTTCCTATAAGTCCAACATAAACAAAGGGGAACCACTCTTGACTGATAAATTATTTATTTTACCATTAAACAAACCCTAAACCCTAAACCTAACCCTAACCTAACACTCAAAACTACCTCAACACCTAACCCCTAACTACAACTAAACCTAAACCCTAAACCCTAATCACCTTAAAACCCTAACCTAAACCCAACCCTAACAAAAAACCTAACCCTAAACCTCTAACCTAATAAATCTAAACCCCTAACCCTAACCCTAAACCCCTAAACTTAAACCTAATCTAAATAACCCTAAACCCTAACCCCTAAACCTAAATCTAAAACCTTTAACCCTAAACCCCTAAACCCGCATAACCCTAAACCTAAACCTAAACCCTGACCCGTTAAACCGTAAACCTTGCACCCCGTGGAAGCCCCTAAAACACGCTAACATCGCTTAAGCCTGCACATACCCATCTTCTTTTTTTCATAGTAGATTCGATAAAATCAAATAAATAATTATACAGTCCAAGAGTCATGGTTCCCTTCTCGTTTTCAATCGTGTTGGACTTATAGCGAATAAACACGCAATTCATACGGGGCATCTTGTTACGAATTTTATTCTCATCTCCTATTTCTCCAGATATTGGCTTATTGTTAACTTATGCTATCAATTTACACGCTCACCTGACCACTTCCTTTAGTGCCCAATATTCTCAACGCCTTCTTACAAAGTGCCTTCGCGAGATCTGGATCACCGTAATACTTATCTGTATATGGAGATTGTGTTTTATGTCTGTAAGGTAACCCGCACACACCTTAATATCACCTTACTCACACTACACAGATGCCCTCCTTGTTATTATCCTCCATTATCGTGTTCTATAGCAGTCCTGTCTATAGCTCTGCTTGATGAGACCTAAATTAAGGCGTGTATTGTACCGCATACAGAGAGTCGACTTTTCCGATTTGTTTTACGATTACAATTTAAACATTAACTGCACGCCTTAATCATTAACTTCATAATTACATTAATTAAAAAATTTGTTAGACTTTAGATTAAGCACATCCAACTCTCCCCCAAAAATTGTCGACCTTCGCGTGCATTCAATACACATTGTGACCACATTCAACCGTTCTCCATAAATATAATCTCCTCTCACTCGTATCTCTGCTTCTCTTATACTCCGA
>CM042171.1:69831689-69834189 GCA_023376005.1 Doryteuthis pealeii
ATCTTACAAGCTAACAACCCCCCCCCAGCAACACCTGCCCCTCGATTTAAAGGGTCTGGTCTGGGTTTATTGCCCAGTGCCTGAGGCGCCCCCTTGAGGGGCAATGCCGACGGCATTAACGCATTTTTGCACCCGCCACCCATGAGTCTTGGCTAGTGGGTGGTCCCACATTTATAAGGCCTTGTGCCTAAACCTATACACGTGGGGTATGTTGTAAATATTATGAACACTAATATACTTTCATAAATGTTTTATTTGCTGTGTACTTCATTGGTTCAGTAACGTGGTTTGCTTGTGGGAGGTGCACTTAAAACATGTAGGCCTAGGTACTTAGATGGAGAATTTAGATATATTGAATAGTCTCTTAAAACTTTAAGATAATACCATAATTAGTATTATTTGTATTATTCAGACTATTGTCCTCATCTTCATTGTTATCTGTACAACGTTTCGGCCGATGTCCCCTCTGGCCTTCTTCAGATATTTCTTGTCGAACTCGGGGACTTTCTCAGACTCGGGGACCATCTCGGACTCAGGAACCTTCTTTTCAAACTCAGGAACCTTCTTGTCGTAATCGGGAGCCATCACGAAACTTTAAACTTAACCCTTTATTCAGTCCACGGGGTATCCTGTTCTCATTCCGCTAACTATAGCTGGGGTAGAGGCGTTAAGCTATGTTAATTATTATTCAATGTTGTACAGATAACAATACATTAACATACATTCATAGATGATTAAACTAAAGAAAAACATTCCCACGATTCCTATTATTCATAGATATGTACAACATATTATCTATTAAGGAAGTGCGTGGTTTAATGGTTAAAGTTATGGGAAATGGACTCGTCGACCCGAGTTCAAATCCTGGACGTGGCAATTATTTCACTTAGCGCTAATACCCTTGGGAAAGATATGAATCCTACTCTCCTCCAGCTATGGGTAAATAGTAGGGAAGACTGGGCTCTTTAACCTTGGTTAGGCAACCGGTCTAGGAGAAGGAAAACTCTGAATTCAAACCTGCTGAACTCCGCTTAAGAAATTGACTTTGTGTCGCATCCTGCTCGTGTGGAGAGGTTGGTAAATATATATATACAACATATTATCTATACTAGTGTAAGGGACTAAATAGAGTAGTCCCCCTTGTCACAGGGTTTGGGTAATCTCCTGTGTCAGGAGTCCTTTTTTGGTCACATGACGCGGGAACCCAAAAAGATCACCCTCTTTTGCCGAAGCTACTGGACAAGTACGGTCGTGCTGGTCACCTCTCTCCAGGACACACATGGTGCATACCATACGGTACAGGCCCAACATACAGTAAGTGGTTTCCACCTATTTTGCCTCTATTACACTACTATGTATGTTTGGATACTTGTGACATTGTATAGCCTGGGGAACCTTGTTCCCCTATATTTGTAAATTAAACGTTGTATGAATATAATTAACGCGTTAGTTGTTATTCTACTGAAGTATTCTGCGTTTGGGTAAACCTAATGCTTTATAAGAACCGGAGTTCATACTCCGTGAACCTCTTATACTAGCAAGAATATTGGCCCTCCGGGCGTAAGTATTTAAGTTTTATTGTAATGAAAGATATTAAATTAGAAAGACTAACGAAATTAAATAAGAATACATATAAAAGACTTATTCTTATTATATTTTGATTGGTTTCTATATACAAATCATTCATTGGGTTGATTTTAATTCGTTGGAGAATAAAACAATAATATTTGATATAAAAAACGAGTAATTATTTATCAAATCCTGTTTTGTTAAAACCAGTAGGCAAATTAATCACACCATATATTATGTAAACCTTTATTTCGTAGTGATGTATAAAACACATTGCAGGATTTTAAATGCACTAATAACATGGGCTGTTTTGAGGCAAATCTAACTCAGATTTCCATAGAGACATCACTAATAAATAAGATTTATTTTATTCTATGTATTAATGATTTTGACTTTAAATTACATACTAATTGATAAACGCAATCCCTTCGGGTATTTTCATGTAAACAGTGACGTTGTTTTGGTTACAGACGGACAGACACCGAATCTCAATATAATAATAATACTAATGATAATAATAATAATAACAAAATGGGAAGAAAAAAATTATATGGGCACTTCAAACGACAAATCGGAGAGGTTACACATAAAAAGACTTGGATATGGTTAAGAAGATGAAACCTCAAGAGAGAAACTGAATTAATAATAATTGCTGCACAAAATAATGTCTTAAGAACAAATTATATCAAAGCAAAAATTGATAAGACGCAACAAAATAGTAAATGTAGACTGTGTGGTGACAGAGATCAGACTGTATTAAGTGAATATAGTAAACTTGCCCAAAGGGAATACAAAGTTAGGCTCGACTGGGTTGGGCAGGTGATCCACTAGGAATTATGCAAAAACTTAAATTTTGGCCATACAACAAAATGGTATATGCATAGACCAGAATCTGTTCTTGAGAATGAAATGCATAAAATTCTCTGGGACT
>CM042171.1:69839189-69841689 GCA_023376005.1 Doryteuthis pealeii
GATAAAAAAATTTTTTAAATCTGTTTTCAACTGCCTTAAAAGTAATAAAGAATTCATCATTCGCATCTGATGAGTCGGGAGAGTTAGACACTTTGTCTCAGCTCCCCGAAATAGGCTACAACGCAAAATCTCTAAGTCTTTTGTTATTTCTTTACTTATAAATTTGCTCTGTGACTCTAACATTAAGAGCACACATTGAGCTCTCAAACTGTGACAGGTTGTTTAAAAAAACTCCTATGTCGTAAGGAAGATTTCTTCTCTGGACTTTTGGATTATATATATATATATATAATATATATATATATATATATATATATATATATATATATATGTGTGTGTGGTGTGTGTGTGTGTGTGTGTGTGTGTGTAAAGTTGTAGTTCCTTTCTCGGTGTGTGTGTTTTTTTGTGTTTTTCTTTCTTTTTTTTTCTTTTTTTTATGTTCACTAACTCTTCCCCCGAAACCATATGCATTCTGATATTTCATTTTGATCAAAGAGAGTCCCCTGGCGGCAAATATCTCCTACTATTTCTCCCTTCGATTTAAACGAAATTTAAACCATAGGTAAATGACAAAAAATGATGCCTATTCAAAATATTACCAAATGTTAGTAATATGAAGACACCGGAATGGGGGTAAACCGCCCCCCCCTTAAAATTTTGAAATCACTATTATCACGGCTTTTCTATTAATTAAAGGTATAGTAAAATCTTATTATATTGTAGATTCGGTGTCTCCCTGTCTGTAACCGAAACTACATCACTACTCACATCACAATACCCTCTGGAATTGCGTAAGTGTATCAATGAGTATTTAATTTATAGTCAAAATCATTAATAAATAGAACTTATCTTATTTACAAACGATGTCTCTATGAAAATCTGTTATATGTGCCTTCAAAGCCCACATTATTAGTGCGTTTAAAATCCTACAATGTGCCTTATGTATCACTAAGAAATAAAGGTTTACATAATATATGGTGTGGTCAATTTGCATACTGGTTTTAATAAAACTGGGTTTAATAAATAATTACTTAGTCTTATTGATCTCTAATATTAGTTTTATTCTCCAATGTATTACAATCAATTCTACGAATGATTTTATACAGAAAATAATTAGAATATAATTAAAAATAAGTGCTATCTTTTTATACGCGTTCTTATTTACTTTCGTTAGTCTTTGATAGTTTAATATATTTCGGTATATTAAAACGTAAATACTTATGTCCGGAGGGTGCATATTCTTGCTAGTTTGGATAATTTAGACATTTTATCTATGGTTAAACATCGCTAGAATTATGGAAATAAAAATTATTTGTCAACTATCTTAAAAGCCGCTCTTTTGTGTGGCAGTTAAGCTAGTTTAATATATGTAAATACTTCATTAGGGCATTTTCACGAATGACAAATATGATCGAGTAGACTAAACTAACCCTAAACCCCAGCCATAACCCTAAACCCTAACCATAACCCTAACCCCCTCTAGTTGAGTAACATAATATTACAGGGTGACCCAGAAAAACAGAACCCAAATTATTTACTTCCCATTAAATTAACCCTAAACGCCAACGCTAACTCTAAACCCTAACCCTAACTTTAAACCCTAAACCCAACACTAACCCTAACCCTAACCCTAACACTAACCATACCCCCCCTAGTTGACTAACATAATATTACAGTGTGACTCAGGAAAAACAGAACCGAAATTATTTATTTTCCCATTAAACTAACCCTAAACCCTAAACCCTAAACCCTAACCCTAACTGCCCTAGTTAAGTAACATAATATTACAGTGTGACACAGAAAAAAACAGAACCCAAATTATTTATTTTCTCAATAAACTAACTCTAAACCCTAAACCCAACCCTAACCCTAACCCTAAACACTAACCCTAACCCTAAACCCCCTAATTGAGTAACTTGATATTACAGGCTGACCCAGAAAAAACAGAACCCATAAATTTTGTAATAAAACTGTTAATTCTAATTTTTTTTTAAGTTTAAGTCCAACATGGGTTAGGGTAAGGGTTAGGGTTTTTATGGTTAGTTTAATGGGAAAATAGATAATTAATTTGGGTTCTGTTTTTTCTGGGTCACTCATGTTACTCAACTAGGAAATAACCCTGATATGTTTATCTATGAAACATGTTTATGCCACTTGATAATTGAATTGATTGATTCTGTGAGTGTTTTTCTAATTAAGTGTAATCAATACTTTTCATCACTGAACCGTCACTAATTGATTGGGGCCAATTGATCTGACTAATTATATCTATCATTTAAACAATGTTGAAGAAAGATGTTAAGATTGATTGACGCGGGAAAATAAACATCCCATAATAAGAAGTCGTTAAAATCAAACAGATCTTCGATCAAGAGAATTCGTTTATTTACCAATATTCAATTATGGAAATAATTAACACACTCAATTTTCAACATAGCTATTTATTATATATATATATATATATATATATATATATATATATATATATATATACCTTTGA
>CM042171.1:69844189-69881689 GCA_023376005.1 Doryteuthis pealeii
TTTTCTTCTTCTCCAAAACGTTTTAAGAGATTTATTTTATTTTGACGGAAGTTCTTTCAATGAACAAGGAAATGATGAGTGGGAGGGGTTGGATCTAATTGCAGTTGCATCGAACGCCTCGAGTAATAACATAACTCGCTCTGACAAACACAGGATGATACAAGCAAGATGAAGTCTTAGAGGTTTGCAATGAGCAAAATGCCCTTAATGTAATCGGAATATTGATCTGAACTCGGAAAGCAGAAATCTTTGCACTTGGAAAGCACCGTAGATAATGGGAGTTCCGTTTAATGGATAATGGCGTCACTGGTTCTACTCGGAAGGTGGGCACTTTGATGTTGACCTTATTATTTCTACGGCCTTCTCCAGAACCGACTCGTTCCTTTTAACGTCCGACAATCGCTAACATGAAACGGTCGCTCTTCCGCGCATTTATCAAAACTAGTATATTTCTAAATTTTAACACAATATTACGGCCGATAAGCTCTACGGTCTACCTAGCATTGGCTACGAGTTCAAATCCTGGAGGAGGTTGTCTACATTTTACATAAACGTCTTCCCTCCATTTATCCCAACCAGTACGCTCATATTTATAATTTTTAACACAATATTATGGCCGATGAGCTCCACGGTCTACTTAGCATTGTCTTATAGTCATATGAAATAGACATGGTGATACGAGTTCAAATCCTGGAGGAGGTTGTCTACATTTTACATAAACGTCTTCCCTCCATTTATCCCAACCAGTACGCTCATATTTCTAAATTCTAACACAATATTAAAACCGATGAACTCTACGGTCTACCTAACATTTGGCTTATAGACATAGGAAATAGACATGGTGATACGAGTTCAAATTCTGGACGCGACTGTCTACATTTTACATGAATCTCTTTCCTCAATTTAACCCGACCAGTTGGCTTATATTTCTAAATTTTAACACAATATTACGGCCGATGAGCTCTACGGTCTACCTAGCATTTGGCTTATAATCATAGGAAATAGATACGGTGATACGAGTTCAAAACCTGGACGCGACTGTCTACATTTTACATAAACCTCTTTCCTCAATTTAACCCGACCAGTACGCTTATATTTCTAAATTTTAACACAATATTACGGCCTATGAGCTCTACGGTCTACCTAGCATTGGCTTATAGTCATAGGAAATAGATACGGTGATACGAGTTCAAATCCTGGAGGAGGTTGTCTACATTTTACATAAAAGTCTTCCCTCCATTTATCCCAACCAGTACGCTCATATTTATAATTTTTAACACAATATTATGGCCGATGAGCTCTACGGTCTACTTAGCATTGGTTTATAGTCATAGGAAATAGATATGGGGATAGGAGTTCAAATCCTGGAGGAGGCTGTCTACATTTAACATAAACCTCTTTCCTCAATTTAACCCGACCAGTACGCTTATATTTCTAAATTTTAACACAATATTACGGCCGATGAGCTCTACGGTCTACCTAGCATTTGGCTTATAGTCATATGAAATAGACATGGTGATACGAGTTCAAATCCTGGACGCGACTGTCTACATTTTACAAATATCTCTTTCCTCAATTTAACCCGGCCAGTTGGCTTATATTTCTAAATTTTAACGCAATATTACGGCCGATGAGCTCTACGGTCTACCTAGCATTTGGCTTATAATCATAGGAAATAGACATGGTGATACGTGTTCAAATCCTGGACGAGGCTGTCTACATTTTACATAAACGTCTTCCCTCCATCTATCCCAACCAGTAGGCTTATATTTCTAAATTTTAACACAATATTACGGCCGATGAGCTCTACGGTCTACCTAGCATTGGTTTATAGTCATAGGAAATAGACATGGTGATACGAGTTCAAATCCTGGACGAGGCTGTCTACATTTTACATAAACGTCTACACTCCATCTATCCCAACCAGTACGCTTATATTTCTAAATTCTAACACAATATTACGGCCGATGAGCTCTACGGTCTACCTAGCATTTGGCTTATAGTCATATGAAATAGACATGGTGATACGAGTTCAAATCCTGGACGCGACTGTCTACATTTTACAAATATCTCTTTCCTCAATTTAACCCGGCCAGTTGACTTATATTTCTAAATTTTAACACAATATTACGGCCGATGAGCTCTACGGTCTACCTAGCATTTGGCTTATAATCATAGGAAATAGACATGGTGATACGTGTTCAAATCCTGGACGAGGCTGTCTACATTTTACATAAACGTCTACACTCCATCTATCCCAACCAGTACGCTTATATTTCTAAATTCTAACACAATATTACGGGCTGATGTGCTCTGTGGTCTTCCTCGCATTCCTTGGAGTTTATAGACAAAACGATGTTGAATAATTCCCAGTCTTAACAGGAAGGTAAAGTAAGTAAAGTCGTCGGGACGGCCTAATGTCGGTATCAGCCAGACAGCGAGAGAGACTATCCCCTTTTCACTAGCGCTAGACCAAGGAAGTTATTTTAGCGTCTGAGGTTGAGCGCCACACCTACCATCAGCTACTCCCTTTACCACACAGTTCCCTGTGCTACTCATACGCTGAGTAGGCGAGGTCCGGAGGTCCGGTATCGAACCAGGTATTTAACTAGGAACTGACTACAAATCACCATAAAAGAGGCACTGAACAAAAAAGCAGCTGTACGACCACTAACCTCCAATCAGTCCTCTCTCTCTCTCTCTCTATATATATATATATATATATATATATATATATATATATACTAGCAAATATATGCACCCTCCGGGTGCAAGTATTTCATTGAAGAGATTTTTGCTTATATTCATTAAAATAAAACCAAACAATTAGAAATCAATAATACTAAGCACATATTTATTAAATTCGATTTTTTAATATTAATATGCAAATTAGCCTTCCAGTTCACATTGTAAAGCGCTATTTTGTTGTATATATAAATATAATTGCATGTTGTTAGTATATAGACATAGTTAACAGTATTATTAATGTAAGACAATTTTAATTGAGGTTTAGATAAAAATAAAATCATGGAGAATATGATGTCAATAACTAAAAGAATTGTGACTTGAGTAGGAATATAGTTTCGGTTACAGACAGAAAAACACACAATCTCCATTATAATAATATATATATGTCTCTCCCTCACTCTGTATCTCTCTCTCTCTCTCTCTCTCTGTCCATCTCTCTCTATCTCTGTCTCTCTCTCTCTCTCTCTCTCTGTGGGTGTGTGTGTGTGTGTGTTTTTTTTTTCCTTCTCACTCGATCCTTACTTCCTTTCTGTGGTAGTATCTGTTAGGGTCCCATCTATGGGTTAAATAGAAGAAATTTAGTTAACAATAATGTTTTAAAAAATTGAGTTAAAAATACTTTCCGTGCCCATTAAGATTGAATAAAACAAAACGTATTCAGCATAAAATAAACCAACAAGGGTTGACATGCCATAAAATCCAACCAAACAACCAAAACGATTGACCAGAGATAGACAGGATTCAAAGAGGTATTTAAACAACTTACTTTCTTTCTTTCTTCTCTGGCCATCTGTGATCGTCCAGTCACCATGTTGAATTCTATCTCTTCTTCTTGATACATTTTCTTTCTTCTTCTTGTTGTTGGTCGATCTTCTAGCTAAGGCATGAATCAGTCAATAACGCCATGTTACGTTTCAAACTTTTATTCATAACTAACTTTCTTTACTATCTAACACATCGCGCGTGCAGGTGAGCCCCTAAGGCAAGAGACGTCTCTTTTTTACAACATCCTGTCTGGAACTGGTTAACTAATTCAAAATCACTTGACGTGCAAGACTTCCGGTGTTACTTGTATATTTCCATGGAAAACTGCCGCTCGTGATATTAAAAAGGCCATCCCTGCAGAACTACTGGAGGTTGCCAATAATCTATGCCACCACATAGATTTTATTTTTATTAAATCATGTAAGTACAGATCAGTCTTGACACTATTTTAGTAATCCAAACAAGAGTTAATACTTTCAGCCTGACTTAAAAATAATTGTTCTGTCTATTTAGAGATGTGCAAATTATCGCTGGCTCCAAAGAGGGTGATCACAGGAAATTCTTCTAAAAATCATATAAAATAAACTAACTATCAGATTTTAATAAAACTTTCGGTATATGAAGTAATAAAAGACGAATTTTATTGTAAATAAATGCTTACTAAATTGAAAAGGCTAATAATTTTTTTCGTTAGTTTTTGTTTCACGCATTGATCCCCCGTACAAATATCTTAGTAATTTTTTTGTACATAAATAAATTTTACATTTTTGGAAAGACAATTTAATGACGGAACATATGTAAAAAAAAAAAAAAGATAATTCGCTACTAAATCGGTTTTGGAAATAGGGCATCTCCAAGAAAAAATATGTATCTTTTTTTTTTTTTTAAATTGTTAGATTATTTTCAAAAGTATTTATATTAAAAGTTTCCTATTGTCTACATTTTTATTTTATTTTTCAGGTATTTTTTAAAAAATTATAAAATGTAAAATAAATACATTTGTTTAATGCACAGCAAAATCGTATTTATTTAATCAAAGAAAATATTGTATAAAAAATATCTTGCTAAAAATAATGACATAATATATGTCGGTTTTTATTTTATAATTTTTTGAAAATAATGTTTGAATTAAAAATTGTCGTCATTCTTATTACGGATGGATCTAAGAGAAATAAAAACTCTGGGGTTTGGGGAAAACTGTTGTTGTTATTGTTTTCACTGGTGTGTTCTGGTACATAAGTTAATAGGTTCAAATCCATGACGCTTGTATAATTATACTCTGTAAAACTCAAACAGTGTTTGAAGAAATTTATTATTTTATTTGAAAACAAATAATTCTCCCGTTTATATTCAGAAAGCAGATATTACCGTTCAGTTAAAATTCTATTATTAAAATTGTATTATAAATAATTTCTAACATTCTAATTTTGATTTTCCCAACTCTCTTTTTCAATAATATTAAGAGTTAAATCGTGAGGCATCAAGGAAATGCTAAATTAGTAATTTGTTTTTACTTCAGAAACAAATTATTATATGTACTATCATCCATACTGAGAAATAGTGTACACGTCAAGATTCGATAACTGTCAACAAAGATTAAGAATTTACGGGAATTTATGGGAATTTACTTTTAAATGCAAAAAAATTAGGTTTTATGTAAGAGAAATTTGTTTTGTTTTTCTAACATAAACTTGGAATTGTTCTTTATATTAAACGTAAAAGAAAACATTAAAAAGTTAATTTTCCATTTTTTATTGACGTTTTAAAATATTTTTAACAATTATGCGGACATTTTGAAAGTCCGCGGTTTGTCCGCGATTTGCACATGCCTATGTCTATTACTCTTGTGGAAAAGATTATAGATATACATCTATCTATCTATCTATCTATCTATCTATATATATATATATATATATATATATATATGTATGTATGTATGTACGTATATATTGTTTGTATCCTTCCATCTACTAAAGACGATGGCATAGTGTCCACTTTTTAAAAAAAATTTATCTGCAACTTCACAAATGGCTGAACAGACCAATTTTTGAACGGCAATCTCTGATGCAGTGACTGCAAACAAACGGTATTGCTTGCTGGAGATGCTGTTGTCTCTCCTTTCTTATGGCTCTCTTTTCTGCGGCGGCTTCTTTCCTCTCTTGTATATGTATATATAAATAAAGTCATCGGGGCGGCCTAATGTTGGTATCAGCCAGACAGTATGGGAGTCTATCCCCTTTTCACTAGCGCTAGACCAAGGAGATTATTTTAGCGTCTGAGGTGGAACGCCACACCTACCATTAACTCCTCACTTTCCCACACAGGAGCCTGTGCTACTCATACTTCCTTTAGTTAATTACAATATTTCTGATTAATTAATCAAAAGAGATTTAAGTTTCAATGTTTAAGATGCCCTATTTCCAAAACCGATTTAGTAGCAAATTATCTTTTTTTTACATATGTTCCGTCATTAAATTGTCTTTCCAAAATTGTAAAATTTATTTATTGTATAAATTGTTTGTTTATTTGACTGTAAATAATGTCTATGTTGTAACTTATGTGAAGCTATAATTTCAATTGCTTTCTTAACAATTGAAGTTTGATAGGTAATTTTTCACCTCTAGTTGGCTAAATTCCTAGCATAAAATTGTGCGTGCGCATTATCTGAAATGAACTTGATTGTTATTAAGAACACATGTTATGATATTTTTGTGTTAAATCATGCAGTTGTATTGTTTTCGAAAAGTTTCTAAGATTTGTTTATTTCGCACGGAGACTTTCAAAATAGCTACCGGCCTATTTCAAAGTGAAATTCAACGGAGGTTACTCTAATTGCCTTATTTGCTTGGAAAGCGCGTGGTGTAATGGTTAAAGTCATGGGAAATGGACTCGTCGCCCCGAGTTCAGATCCTGGACGTGGTAATTGCATTTCACTTAGCGCTAATACCATTGGGACATGTATGAATCCTACTCTCCCTCCAGCTATGGGTAAATAGTAGGACAGACTGGGCTCTTTAACCTTGGTTAGGTAACCGATCTAGGAGAAGGAAAACTGAATTCAAACCCGTTAAACCCCGCTTAAGAAATTGACCTTGTGTCGCATCCTGCTCGTGCGGAGGGGTTGGTAAATATATATTTGCTAGGAATTTAGCCAACTAAAGGTGAACATTACCGTTTGATAAACGCATTCATGAATTTACCATGATTAAACACTTTCAAAATAATTATGAATATTTTTCAACATTTAAGAAAAAAAAAGCCATGTAAAATATCATGTATTCATCCAACCTCTCCACACAAGCAGGAAGTGACACAAGGTCAATTTTTAAACGGAGTTTAACAGGTTTTGGATTCAGCTTTCCTTCTCCTTAAGTGGTTACCATACCAAGGTTAAAAAAACAGTCTACCTTACAGTTTATCCATAGCCTGAGGGAGAATGTTAGATTCATACCTTTCCCAAGGATATTAGTGCTATGTAAAATGCCTTCATAGTTTCTTTCCACATTTCTTTTTTCTTCCTTTCTATATTTCTTGTTTTTTTCCCCTTTCCATTATATCCTTATTTCTTTCTTTCTTTCTTTCTTCTCTTTCTTTCTTTCTTTCTTTCCAATTTTTTTTCTTTCTTTTTTATATTTTTTGCTTCATTATCCCCATTTTTCTTTCTTTTTACATTTAATTTTCTTCCTTTGTTTGTTTTGTTTCTTTTTTCTTTCTTCACACATTTCTTTTTTTCTTTCTTTCTTTCTTTCTTTCTTTCTTTCAACATATCATTCTTTCTTTCTTCCTTTCTTCTGTTCTTTCCACATTTCTTTTTTCTTTTTTTTCTTGGTTTCTTTGTTTCTTTTTTCCTCTCCCAAATTCTTTCTTTCTTTCTTTTTTTTCTTTCACATTTCTTTTTTTCTTCTTTTCAAATTTCTTTCTCTCCTTCTTTTCATTCACATCCATCCTATTTTGAACATATCCTGGAAGCCACATACCACAAAAACAGCTGATGTACGACCAAAACTAGGATTTGAACTCTATTCACCATGTCCATTTTCTTCAACAATAACCACTACACCATGGCTACAAAATATGAATAAGTAAGAAAATGTGGGCCTGTCAGATGTAACCATGGAGTATCAACGAGAACATTCAGAATTACGAAATGATGACTCGATTAAAGCCCTGTGCAAAATATAAAACAAAACAATGATGTGGCTCTGTGAAGAAACACAAGCTAAATATCCAAATATAAGTAGTTTGGCAAGAAAACTAATATTGCCATTTTAAGAGTATTATCTGCGTTATTCGGACTATTGTCCTCATCTTCATTGTTATCTGCATAACATTTCGACTGATATGTCCTCCGACCTTCTTCAGGTATTTCTTGTCGGACTCTTGAACCTTTTTTTCAGACTCGGGACTTTCTTGTCGTAATCAGGAACCTTTTTGTCGTAATCGGGAGCCATCACGAAACATTGATCCTAACCCTTTATTCAGTCCACGGGGGTATCCTGTTCTCATTCCGCTAACCATAGACAAGACATTAGGTTTATAAGTTCCCAAAATATGGACACATGGCCTAGTGGATAGGCTTAGGTTAAGACAGTTCTAAGTGAAAGTTATCTCTGGACTGCAGGTTCAATCCTGATCAAGGGTAGCAGTAACATAGAATAATAATTAACAGAGCTTAACGCCTCTACCCCAGCTATGGTTAGCGGAAGGAAAACAGGATACCCCCGTGAACCTTCTTTTCGCACTCGGGAATTTTCTTGTCGTAATCGGGAGCAATCTCGGAACATTGAACCTAACCGACAAGTAATACCTAAAGAAGGCCGGATGGCACATCGGCCGAAACGTTGTACAGATAACAATGAAGATGAGGACAATAGTCCGAATAACGCAGATAATACTAATCATCAAGCCTCATCTCAAACATTCAGAGAAATACCATTTTAAGTTGTTTTTTTTTTATTTGCTTTAAATAAGTCTTGGTATTTTTTGGCCGACCCCCTTGGGTTATTAAAAATAAACTTATTCATTGAAATAGACTTGAGAGTTGTATTCCGTTTTAAAAGTTTCGGAACCTCATCGACCCAAGAACTTATCTATTTTTACACCCAGAAAACTTATTCCTTTATTGGAGTCACACCCTGAAGTGAAGCAGACACACCGTCAGCATCCGGGTCAATCAGTCAGCCGTTTCCCACTGTCTGCATCGTTTCGACTGGCAGGTAACACTGCAAGAAATCGCCAGACCAAAGATCAATGACATTCGATCTATGGCCGAAAACTTGTTTCACCTGCTGCCAATATATTCGGCGAAAATTAAACGGCCTATTGTTGCAAGCATATTTCAAATGCAAACGAGAAAGCATATTTAGTCGTCCGGGCCGTGGGGATGCGCATTCGTGGGAGGGGTAGACGAGCGAAGACGTTGGGAGATGTTTCCAATTGTAGGGTTTCTAATTATTGTGTCACCTTTAAACCCGAACGTATTGTTGAAATCGTTCGCTTGTAACAAACTATTCGATAGGTTTTAGCTTTTCTCGCTGGCACTGCCTGCAAATGTCTGGCTGGTTGCATGTGTTCTTTCGAAGCGCACCGAAGAATCATCGGCGAAAAATTGGAAAGATTTGGAAAGAGGCGAAAAGAAAACCTGCAAGAAAAATGGCCAGGTGCCGAAATATCATTTCAAACTTTAGTAAGAATTTCTGAAATGAAAATGTATAACTTCAAGTTTATTTCCGTTCGCCTCGCCTCGCCGAGGCACATTTGTTATTACACCAGTATCGCAGATTTTTACCGATGCAATGTTGACATCTAGTTTCATCTATTTAACGGCATATCAAATCATAACTATATATATGTTAGTATTATTTGCATTATTCGGACTATTGTCCTCATCTCTTTTGTTATCTACACTATTTCTCTGAATTTTTTAGATGAGGCTTGATAATTAGTATTATTTGCATTATTCGGATCATTGTCCTCATCTCTATTGTTATCTACACTATTTCTCTGAATTTGGAGATGAGGCTTGATAATTAGTATTATTTGCATTATTCGGACTATTGTCCTCATCTTCATTGCTATCTGTACAACGTTTCGGCCTATATTCCCGTGCAGCCTTCTTCAGGGATTTTTTGTCGGACTCGGGAACCTTGTCAGACTCGGGAACCTTCTTTCCAATTGAACACATGACCTAGTGGATAAAGGAGTTAGGTTAAGACAGTTCTAAGTGACAGTTATCCCTAGATTGCAGGTTCAATCCTCTTCAAGGGCAGTTATAACACAGAATAATAATTAACAGCTTAACGCCTCTACCCCAGCTATGGTTAGCGGAATGAGAACAGGAACCCCGTGGACTAAATAAAGGGTTAGGTTCAAAGTTCCGTGATGGCTCCCGATTACGACAAAAAGGTTCCCGATTACGACAAGAACGTTCCCGAGTCCGAGAAGGTGCCCGAGTCCGGCAAGAAATATCTGAAGAAGGCCGGAGGGCATATCGACCGAAAGGCTGTACAGATAACAATGGGGATGGGGACATTAATCCGAATAACGCCGATAATACTAATCATCAAGCCTCATCTCAAACATTCAGAGAAATATATATATGTTATATACCCCATTGGTGGGTATATAATTGAGAGAGATAGAGAGAGTCTTCGGGTGATAGTGAGAGAGACATTAGAGAGAGACGTACTTGTTTGTCTTGATTATCCTTTCTACTTCGTCTAGTCGCCATCTTTACTTCTTTGGCCGGTCGTTATCTTGTCTCTTTTTCTTTCTAAGATTTTGTCTGGCTGTTTCTAACTAACGGTTTGTTTTTAAGTCATGCATTAATCAACTACAAGACGTTGTTTTTTGTTTTTTTTTGTTTTTTTTTTGTTTTTTGTTTTTTGCTTTTTTTTTTTTTACAACATTTTATTTCTGCCTATCCTGATTCACCGCGCGGTCTGAGTTACACCCTCAGCAGCACACGTCTGTTCTGCTTCATCTCTGATTGAAAACTGATTACCTAACTCTATCACGTGATTCGCAATATTTCCGCCTCTGGGGTCAGTTGAGGCCATAACCGTTAACGGTATTTTTCCATCCCCTGATCTGAATGGCTCCGTAAGGCGTTCGGCTAGAAACCACAAGGTTCCTAGTTCGATGCCGGCCCTCGCCAACTCAGCGTATGAGCAGCACAGGGATCTGTGCGGTAAATTAAGGAGCTGGTGATAAAAGTGGCGTATAGGGAATAAGTCTTATGGCATTAAATGAAGAGATAAAAAACACATCTGGTTAGAAGTATAGATAGAGACTTTATTGACAAAACCGTTACTAAGGACGCCAGAGTCCAGACGCTAAGAACTTTTTATTTATTTATTTAATTTACTTTTATTAATCCCCACAATATATCCCCACCCAAGTAGCGGAGCTATGGTGAGGGTGCATCAGTGAGACTTTTGTAAGGTGTGTGTGTTATATATTGTACAAAGGGAAATATGAATTCCCGGTTTTATTAAACAAAGAAGTTTTTAACACCTGCCTGTTATCAGATCAAGAGATAAAAATACGTAGGTGTAGCTATGAAGATAAAAGAACTGAGGGCTTCAGACAGGTCAGTCGTCAGAGTCCCGGAGGCAGTCACGCGAGGAGAGAGTGAGGGATCGGAGTCAGGAGTCGGCCGAGCGGGACCTGGTGTAGTTGGTGTCGGAAAAGCTAGCGTTAATATTTACCAACTGAAAAAGCTTGTCGCCCAGAAATTTAATTGAAGGACCGAAAGTGTAAAGACTGAATATATTAATTAAACTGACCCTCTCTCGCTCGAAGTTAAGAAGCTTGAATTTATTTCAATAAACTTCTGGAGGATAACTTTGGTGTTATTGTCATCCCTTACAACGAAGATAAAACTATTGCAATTTAGTACAGTGACGACGCGCTATGCAACATGTGTCCGAAAGAAGGCAAAGATAACTTTATTACTCGGGCTTGAACGAGGTCATAGTGGACTGTAGCGAGGGGATTTCTCCCTGGCTAGAAAGGACCGATGACACCTCTGTAGGGTTGTATAGAAGGGGGGAATATATGGGGCGAAATAGACCTTCGAATCAACAAGCTCCCGCCAAGGGGAAACCAAAAACAAGCGAGTTCTCAGTCTTCTCACAAGTCAGACCCTCTGTTGGTCAACACATTCTTCGTCTAGCAGCTAAAAAAAATCCGTCGTCGTAGTCGAAATAATCTTTAGCAGTTCAAAATCACATTTCCTTAGTGAAAAGTGCTTCGTCGTCGACTGCTTCTGCTGCTGCTGCTGACTGTTGACTGCCCAGCGCATGACTCACTTGTTATTTTATGGGCATATTAGCCAAACATCCGGGCACGTCAGTCAAACCCTTGTGAACGACCATGGTGCGAAGATTTGGTGGAAGAGAACTGATGACACTTTCCTTTCTCGTTCTCCGTCACAGTTGTGTATGTGGAAAGTCAATTTCGTATGTATGTGGAAAGTCAAAAGTGTGTGTTATTTTTAATTTTTTTTTTTATATTTGCCATTCTGGTTTCGTAGAAGGACTTGTTCGTTCGTTGGTTGCTTGAGTGTTTTTGGTTTCGGGTAATTCCTTTCGTTGGTTTATTTCGTTGGCTTTTTCTTTTCTTTGGTGCAAATGAATTCTTTAACGAAACAAGAGGATTATTGTCCAACTCTTTTGTCTTTGACAATTAATTGTTTTTTATGTGTGTGTGTTGGTCAGGTCGTCACGACGGAGAATTATGGTTGAAGTTTCTATTTAATCGTCTACACGGGTTTCGCGTGGGAACGAATTTAAAACTTGAGGATTTTTTTTATCTCCTGTCTTCTTTTGGTGCAAACTTTAGTAGGGACGCAAAAGAGGCATGATTACTTGACATTTATTTCTTTTTAAATTTAATTTTTTTTAAATTTAATTTTTTTTAATTTAATTTTTTTTTTAAACTTAATTTTTTTTAAATTAAATCACCGGCTAGGTTGGTTTTTGGTCGTGTATGGATTAGAATTATGAAGGTGTTTGTTTTTAGACAGCAACAGTCTATTTTCTCCCATAACGGAATTATGTCCAATTGTAGCAGGTTCATCTTTCTTTTTTTAAATTTTTTATGTCGGGTAAGGTGAATGGGTGTAATAGTGTTCAGAGTCTCGCTAGTAGTGGTTGAAGTGAGTGGGTAGAAGGTTCAGTAGTAAGTAACAGGAATTCATTCATTTTTTTTATTTTTTATTTTTTTATTTTGGTGAATGTGGAAAAAATATAAAAATGTTATTTACTTATGATTTTTTTTTTTTTTTTGGTGGGGAGGTGAATGTGGAAAAAAAAGATATGTTGCTTGTTTTTTTTTGTTTGTTTTTTTTTTTTTTTTTGTATTTTTGTCAGCAAGCTCTACGAAATTTATATTTTTTCTTCTTTCTTCTTTCTTTCTTTTCTTCTTCTCGATGTATATTTCGTATACGTCGGTGTCATTTTTTTTTTTTTGCTGTTTGTTATTGTTTTTGTTTTTTTTATATAAATCACGTCGGGTTTCACCAATTCATAGGGATAATCACGTCGGGTTCACCATTCATAGGGATAATCAGTCGGGTTCACCAATTCATAGGGATAATCAGGTCGGGTTCACCAATTCATAGGGATAATCAGGTCGGGTTTCACCAATTCATAGGGATAATCAGGTCGGGTTCACCAATTCATAGGGATAATCACGTCGGGTTTCACCAATTCATAGGGATAATCAGGTCGGGTTCACCAATTCATAGGGATAATCAGGTCGGGTTTTCACCAATTCATAGGGGGTTCACCAATTCATAGGGATAATCAGGTCGGGTTTCACCATTCATAGGATAATCACACCAATTCATAGGGATAATCAGGTCGGGTTCACCAATTCATAGGATAATCACGTCGGGTTCACCATTCATAGGGATAATCAGGTCGGGTTCACCAATTCATAGGGATAATCAGGTCGGGTTCACCATTCATAGGGATAATCAATTCACCAATTCATAGGGATAATCAGTCGGGTTCACCAATTTAAGGGGAATAAAATCATCTAATGTTATCTTATTGTTGTATTTATTTTACTTTAATGATCACTTCTATTACCGTTGGTATTTTCGTTTCATTCCGTTCCACTCCACTTTATTTAATCGAAACTTAAACGAATCTAGTTGTTTGATTAGTATAATTGAAAGAATTTAACAAATATATAAGATCCCTAATAACTTTGATGGCTAAGTAAAGCCTGTTTGACTGCGGAAATCTGCTGTTAATCAGTAGACAACAATATGAAGAGATTGGAATAGAATCTGAAGCATTAAGTCTTACGGTATTAAATGAAGAGAAATAAAAAAACACATCTGGTTAGAAGTATAGATAGAGACTTTATTGAGAGAGAGAGAGAGTGTGTGTGTAAAAAGATACACACACACACACACACACACACACATACACAGACAATTCAAACACACAGACAGATGGTGAAAGTATAGATAGATACTTTATTGAAAAAACCGTTACTAAGGACGCCAGAGTTCAGACGCCAAGAACATTTTATTTATTTATTTTATTTTATTTTATTTATTTAATTTTATTTTATTCACTTTTATTAATCCCCACAGGCGCTCCACCCCAGACGCAAAAACAATCTCCTTGGTCTAGTGCTAGTAAAAAGGGGATAGACTCCCTCACTGATTGGTTGATATCGGCTTTAGGCTACCCCAACGACTTTACTTTCTACAACATAAGCTGGGCTGTTTTGAGGCAAATCTAACTCAGGTTTTCATAGTGATATCGCTTATAATTAAAATGTATTCTATGTATTAATGGTTTTGACTATAAACTAAATTCTCATTGATAATCCTACAGAATCCCAGAGGGTATTGTGACGTAAGCAGTGACGTAGTTTCTGTTACAGACAGAGGGACACCGAATCTCCATTATAATAATCTGTTCAGGTTTAGTTTTGCGATCTTTTTCAATGTTTTTTTCAGCATCTGTCTGTGTGTTTGAATTGTCTGTGTATGTGTGTGTACCTGTGAGTGTGTGTGTGTGGTATCTTTTTACTCTCTCTCTCTCTCTCTCTCTCTCTCTCTCTCTCTCTCTCTCTCTCTCTCTCTGTGTGTGTGTGTGTGTTTCGATTTTCTATAGTTTTGTCTGTCACCATCTTTGAGTGGGAGTGTAAGCGCGTGTGAGTATGCTTACCTTCTGCCTCACCCACTCGTTTCTCTCTCTCTCTCTCTCTCTCTATATATATATATATATATATATATATATATATATGTGTGTGTGTGTGTGTGTGTGTGTGTGTGTGTGTATGTCTTTGTTTATTTTTTCGATGTTTTTCTGTTGTTTTTCTGTAACCATCTGTCTGTACGTCTGTGCGTCTCTGTGTGTGTGTTTGTAAGTATGTCTCTCTCTCTCTATCTCTATCTCTATATCTCCCTCCCCTCTCTCTCTCTCTCTCTCTCTCTCTCTCTCTCTCTCTCTCTCTCTATCTATCTATCTATCTTGGTTTGTTCGATTTTTCTATAGTTTTGTCTGTCACCATCTTTGAGTGGGAGTGTAAGCGCGTGTCAGTATGCTTACCCCCCCTCTCTCTCTCTCTCTCTCTCTCTCTCTCTCTCTCTCTCTCTCTCTCTCTCTCTCTCTCTCTCTCTGGTTTGTTTTTTCGATTTTTTTCTATAGTTTTTTTCTCTCATCATCTTTGTGTGTGTCGTTTTGTCTCTGTACCTATGCGGGTCTTTCAGTGCTTGTCTGTGTGTGTGAGTGTGTGTATCTCTGTGTCTCTTGGGTGTGCTTCTGTGTACGCCCCTGTGTCTGTCTGTGTGTGTGTGTATATATATATGGGTGCGTCTGTCTGTCAGTCAGTCAGTCTGTCCGTCCGTCTGTCTGTCTGTGGCTGCGATGTCGGGAGACATATCAACAACAATGAGTGCCAACAGAAACAACATTGACCAACCGGCCATTGTTTAACAAATACAACCAACAAGACTTCCATTTTTCATCGTTTTTAACGCTCAACTCAAATCCTCCTCCTCTTTCTCCCTCCTTCTCCCATCTTCTCCTCCTCCCTCCCTCCTCCTCCACCTTCCTCCTTCTCTTCCTCCGCCTCCTCTCCAAACAAACTCCATTTTTGTGTGACCAAACACACTAAAGCAGTTTTGATAGACATCGTCCCTAAACTCTCAAGTGTTTCATACTTCCGTCATTTATTTGACAGCACAACTGTTAAGGACAATTTCTCTTCGTAACTCGACGTGAACAAATATTTGTATGAAGCTGAGTTCCGTCAAACCACAACTTTATTTTGCACCGACCAAAAAAAAAAATCGCACTGACTCTGAGTGTGATGAAAGTAGGAAGCTTGCTAAAAGATAATAGTGGGCTGTCCGTTATATGGCATGAGGAGTGTTTAGTTTTTACTACATTTTTTTAAAAATCGTCGTTCATTGTATTGGGTTAGTCAAACAGTTTTTTGTTGTCAGGTGGCACGAGGAGCGTTTAGTTTTTATTATTTCATTCAAAGAAATAATTGTTCATTGTATTAGGTTAGTCAAACAGTTTTTGTTGTCAGGTGGCATGAGGAGCGTTTAGTTTTTATTATTTCATTCAAAGAAATAATTGTTCATTGTATTAGGTTAGTCAAACAGTTTTTGTTGTCAGGTGGCATGAGGAGCGTTTAGTTTTTATTATTTCATTCAAAGAAATAATTGTTCATTGTATTAGGTTAGTCAAACAGTTTTTGTTGTCAGGTGGCATGAGGAGCGTTTAGTTTTTATTATTTCATTCAAAGAAATAATTGTTCATTGTATTAGGTTAGTCAAACAGTTTTTGTTGTCAGGTGGCATGAGGAGCGTTTATTTTTTATTATTTCATTCAAAGAATAATTGTTCATTTTATTAGGTTAGTCAAACAGTTTTTGTTGTCGGTGTCACGAGGAGCGTTTAGTTTTTATTATTTCATTCAAAGAAATAATTGTTCATTTTATTAGGTTAGTCAAACAGTTTTTTGTCGGGTGTCACGAGGAGCGTTTAGTTTTTACTATTTCATTCAAAGAAATAATTGTTCATTTTATTAGGTTAGTCAAACAGTTTTTGTTGTCGGGTGTCACGAGGAGCGTTTAGTTTTTACTATTTCATTCAAAGAAATAATTGTTCATTTTATTAGGTTAGTCAAACAGTTTTTGTTGTCGGTGTCACGAGGAGCGTTTAGTTTTTACTATTTCATTCAAAGAAATAATTGTTCATTTTATTAGGTTAGTCAAACAGTTTTTGTTGTCCGAGGAGCGTTTAGTTTTTACTATTTCATTCAAAGAAATAATTGTTCATTTTATTAGGTTAGTCAAACAGTTTTTGTTGTCAGGTGGCATGAGGAGCGTTTAGTTTTTACTATTTCATTCAAAAAAATAATTTTCATTGTATTGCGTTAGCCAAATATTTGTTGTTTTAGGTGATATGAGTGTGATGGAAGCTGGCATCTTACTAAAAGATGATATTGGGCCGTCCGTTATATAGTACTAGCAAAAGTACCCGGTCTATGACCAGACTAATTTTTTAGGAACACCAGTGAGAAAGGGATAAACAGGAGTAAGAGAGTATAAGAGGAAAATATTTTATTGAATTTAAAAAATCGCCGAGAATTTGTATATTAAAATGTTTGTTCTTTTAGGAAATTTTTTTTGTTTACATTTAGAATATTATTTTTTAATGTAATCCTAAACTTGTTTTAAAACATAATTTTATTTGAGAGAGAGGAACACAGAAGAGAGAGAGAGAGAGAGAGAGAGTGAGAGAGAGAGTGAGAGAGAGAGACGAACAGACTGGGTGAAAGAGAGAGTACGTAGCCTGTTGAGTTAAAGTAGAATGTATTAGTCTAATTCATATCCATTTTTACCCAATTTTTCATTACTTTATTTTTCCTTACTGTGAAGAATTATAGAAATTAGTAGATTTTGTTTAATTATTAAATTATATCACTTAATTAGTAAAAATCAAAAACCAAATTTTGTGTGTTCCTGTTAGAAACACATTAATGTGTCTGCGAGATTTCAAATCCGAATCACATCTCTTTTCGGAGTTATAAGTCGACACGTACATACCAGAAACATTCTTTTATATATATAGATGGAGGCGTTTAGTTTTTACTAACTTCATTCACGAAAACATTGTTCATTGTATTGAGTTAGCCAAACAGCTTGCTCGGTTTTTGTTGTCAGGTGGCATGAGGAGAGTTTAGTTTTACTAACTTCATTCATAAAGATCGCTTTTAATTTTATATTATGTATCCTATGAATCCCTTGGTTTCCTCGCGTAACAGCAGTCCATAATTATTTTGATGTTTTTATTTAGGAAGAATTGGAGGATTCGAATTAGCATTTCACAGTTAACTGGTGATATTGATGCTTCTATCTAGGAAAGTGTGAAGGGTTATAATTAGCATTTCACAGTTAACAGTTAACAGCTGTCCGATAAACGTTTCTTATATTTCTAAATATTTTGAAGATTTTACCCATGGGATTACCCTTGTTTTTACCCATAGATGGAACCCTAACATATACTACCTCTCCTAATGCTATAGAGCACCATTACAAATATATCTAGTGGAATGTGTTAGCGGAAGAGAAAGAAATATTAGTATATTAGATATACTAGCAAAATAAAATAAAAAACCCGGGCGATGTAAAAATAAATTTTTGAAAGATATTGCTTGAGGAGGTTGAAGTTAAAAATTAAATGTCGGGGAGTTTGAACATAAATCATGAAATCATCAAATTTATTAAAGGAGAAAAAAAAATAAAACAATTTGAAATCGAAACTAAGTTTTATTAACTTTGAATATATATTAAAATAAAACAAACTATATATAAATATATGATACTGGGGATGTATCTATTAAAACTTGTTTTAAAAAAATGAGGACTGTCTAATGTTGCATGCTCAAATTTTGAGTGTATTTATTCTATGTCATGAAGATTTTGGGTAATGTGACGTAAGCAGTGACGTAATTTTTGTTACAGACAAAAACCAGAAGCGAATCTCCATTATTAATAGATATATATTTACCAAACCCTACGTACAAGTGGGATGTGACACAAGGTAAATAGCGTGATTAGAGTTGGAAATCGCTTACTACGATGTCGCAGTCCAGCACGTTAGCCACGACGCCGCGGAAACCCCTTAGCCTTGTAGAAGAACAATAATGGTACTATGTAACCCATAGCTTGGGGTGATAAGGTTTATATATTTTCAAAAAATATTAGTCCGAAAGTGAACATAAGAGCGCGATTGGAGTTCGATCTCGTTTACTGCGATATCACAGTCGCCTAGCTTTGGGGGTGAGGGGATTCATACCTTTCCCAAGGGTATTAGTCCAAAAGTGAACGTAAGAGCACGATCGGAGCTCGAACCCACTTACTACGATGTCACAGTCCAACACGTTTGCAACTACATCAACGTGCACAAGTTCTGGGGTTATTTAAAGCTATATTTACTTGTGAATGGTTATTATTATTATTATTATTATTATTATTATTATTATTATTATTGCTGTTGTTGTTGCATAATCTATGTAGTAGCATAGATTATTGACAACACCGTGTAGCGAGAATACAAAGAGCCCAAATGGAAAAATAACAGACCGTTTGGAAACTTTGACCTCAGAAACCTGCAAGTCACGTGAGAACTAGTTAGGTCCTCAGTCGACAGTAAAACCCCGGTTGAAACAGACGTGTTTTGGTCCGGCTGTCAGCTCCGCGTGTGGTTAGTTACAAAGGGCAAATAAAGCTTTGAAAAGCAATAAGCGTTATTGATTAAGTAAGCATGCCTTAGTAGAAAATGAAGAACCAAGAAGAGAAGAAAGAGGCAAGAGGTAAAGAGAAGCCAGGCTAGACGTAGACATCATGGCCGAAGAAAGAAAGTAACAACGAAGTAAGATATTTATCTATCTAATACCTGTTTAATACTCTCTTCTCTCTATATCACATAAGAACTCTGGTTATGTATCCGACGAGAAAGGGGTACATATTATTATTATTATTATTATTATTATCATTATTCACTACTTTTGAGTTTTCACATCAGCGATAGCTGATGGTCTTTCACTGGAGTCTGAGTGACAGCAAGTCTCCTCAGGTCTCCAGAACTCTTCTAAGTATTCTGGCAAATTGCAGCAGTGCAGTATTCTGGTGGTCTCAATCTTTCCTCTGATGTCCAGATGTTCCAATCCCTTTTTAAATCCTTTGGGACCGTTCCAAGTGCACCAACTACAATTGGTATCACTTTCACTTTCATATTCCATAATCTTTTCAGTTCTCTGGCAAGGTCCAGTTATTTTTCCATTTTTTCATTTTCCTTTAGCTTCACCCTGTGATCTGCTGGCACTGCAAAATCCACTAGTTGACAAGTTCTTTCTTTTTTATTAATCAGCACTAGTTCTGGTCTTCTTGCTGGGATAAGGTGATCCGTTTTTATCTCAAAGTCCCAGAGATTATTATTATTAATATTATTATTGTTATTATTATTATTATTATTAAATAGAAATCATTGCTTGCAAAATGTAAAGACAGACTTTGACATAAAATTACCCAACGAGGATTGACATGCCGTAAACAAAAAACAGCCAACCAACTATCCTAAATTTTTATTGCATATAACATAAAAAGACAAAAGAGAATGCAAACGGTGTATCCGGTCACGTGACTTCCGGTGGCCAAAACTTCAAACTGCTGCGTGTCAAACTGTACATAACCACCTGAAAAAAAAAAGAAACAAAAAAATTTAATAGATGAATATATACGAAAGCTTTATTCTGTACTGATCATATTCAATCTTCAAATATCTATTACAGTGGTTCTCAATTCTTTTACCTATAGACAAACACTCGCTTTCATCCTGAAAGATTGCGTTTATCTCCAGAAACAGTTCCGCGACCATAGGTTGAATTTGATCTGATAACATTTTTAAACAGTCTTTACTTTTGATCCTACCATGAAGGGGAAACCGGTTAAATCCTACTTAACGGACATAAATTCCAACATTGTATGTCACCCGCCGAAAGAAAATCTTCAGTGTTGATACATTAATTAATAATAGATATTATGCATCGGTTATTTTATTTAAAAACCTTTACATTTTTTCAGGTCAATTAACATTGAACCACGTATGTTTTTGAATCTGTGTTACGCCTCAAAGATACAGCTTAACGCCTGTACCGCAACTATGGTTAGTGGAATGAGAACAGGATACCCCCCTGGACTGAATAAAGGGTTAGGTTCAACGTTTCGGGATGGCTCCCGGTTATCACAAGAAGGTTCCCGATTACGACAAGAAGGTTCCCGAGTCCCGAGTCCGAGAAGGTTCCCGAGTCCGACAAGAAATACCTGAAGAAGGCCGGAGGACACCTCGGCCGAATCTTGTACAATAACATGAAGATGAGGACAATAGTCTGAATAATACCGATAATACTAATCATCAAGCCTCATCTCAAAAATTCAGAAAAATAAGATTCTAGTTGTTTCCATTATTGTGCCCAACCCCTGTTGATGGAGGGTTTTTGTATATAAGGTGTGCTACAATTCCCCACCTAAATTTATAGACTGGACGAGGTCAGGTGGTTTATTCCTCCGCCAATCAACTGCCATAATGTGTGGCTGATTGACTACTTAAACACTGATAATTTCCATAGTCTATTTGCAATCATTGACGAAGGAACTTGTAATACTGGGAACAACCAAAGGATTCTTACCAAAGGATTTCTGCTGGACGCTCTTGCCTAAAAAGGATAGCCCATAAAATTGTGTTGGGATTATTTTGGATATAAGGTGTGCGCTAAATAGCCACCTCTATTTATAGACTAGCCAAGGTCACATGATTGACTCTTGTAACCAATCATTAGCAATACTACTGGCCTGATAGAATACTTAACCCCCCCCCCACACATTGGTCATAATTAAAACTACACTCCGTAAGATTGCCGTATCTTTACCAATACTCTCGAAGGATTTATACGATTACCAGTAACTGAGAACATTTTAGCAATCAACAGGATTAATTATCGACGGACCCTTTATCAAGGATCAATTACACCAGATAAGCGCTTCTGCTTCTGCTTATAAAGAATGGCCCTCAAAAAACGTAAGAAATTGCAACACCTGTAAAAATTGACTGAAGATCGAATGAAAGACTTACCGAGTGTGAAGTAACTCAGTTCGCTAAGGCGTCCATCGCCAGCTCCTGTCCAAGCACAGACCCTCAACTTATAGAGGAAACCTTTTTTCAAATTGGTGATAATACCACTGCTAACTATACCAACGGTTAGACATTTGCTGTAGTCCATCACCTCAGTAATTTTCCAGTGACATATCTACAATTAAATGGAAAACAAAAATACAACGCCATGTTACACTTTAGGAAAATTTTACAACGAAGAGCACGGCCCACTAATATATATACGGCCTCACATGTAACATAAGTAGACAGAATTCTAACAGGCCAATTTGTTTTATAGTAAATTCATGTCTGTATCAAAAAATGTTAAAAATACACAAACTGTTGTCTTTTTTTTTCTTTCAGAAATGTAATGATAAAAGATTGTAAACTAACAAAAATTAGTTATAAAAATAATGCAGTCATACAAAACAAACACTAGTAAAAACAATATATATATTATATATATATATATATATATATATATATATAATATATATGAATTAAACATTTTTTTGAAAAAAACAAATGATGTTGATAATCGATAGCTATTTTTTCAAAAAAATGTTTAATTCATACCGTCGGATTCACTTCCATTCACTTCCATATATATATATATATATTATATATATATATATATATATATATATATATATATACGTTTATCAAAAACGGTGTGGCAACGGAGAAAAATTGACCGAATCGATAAAACACACACACACACACACACACACACACATATATATATATATATATATATATATATATATATATATGCACGTTTATGAAAAAGGGTGTGACAACGGAGAAGGCCCACAAATCGAGCGAATCGATGAAAATAATTAGCCGAATAAGTCGTAATTATGAATGAATAGAAAAGTGTTTAATACACTTGTCAAACTGGTATAGAAAACCGACATAGTCAGAATAAGACTACTTGGGTTTCACTATTCTAAACTGGACTGACGATCCTCCGGTGAAACTAGAGTAGGATTACCCTGATTATATATATATATGTGTGTGTGTGTGTGTGTGTGTCTGTCTGTCTGTCTGTGTATATGCGTGTGTGTGTGTGTGTATTTTTCTGTCTGTCTGTCTGTCTGTCTGTTCAATCAAATGTGAAAATATCTTAAAGAACCCGAGGAATGAAAACCGAAATAGTCAGAGTATGCCTACTCGGGTTTCACTATTCTGAATTGCACTGATGATCCTACGGCGAAACTAGAGTAGGGTTACTCTGACTATGTAAATATATAAATATATGTGCGTGCGTGCGTGCGTGCGTGCGTGCGTGTGTGGTGTGTGTGTGTATCTATCTGTCTGTCTGTCTGTCTGTGTCTGTCTGTTCATTCAAATGTGAAAATATCTTAAAGAACCAAAGGTATGAAAACCGACATAGTCATAGTAACACCACTCTGGTTTCACTATTCTGAATTGCACTGACGATCCTGGTGAAACTAGAGTAGGATATATATATATATGTGTGTGTGTGTGTGTGTGTATCTGTCTATCTATCTATCTGTGTGTCTGTGTCTGTCTGTGTCTGTCTGTTCATTCAAATGTGAAAATATCTCAAAGAACCCAAGGAATGAAAGAGCGCTGATAAAACCTTCAATTTTCATAAACATGGCAGACTGATAATCCCCGAGCATTTGTAAGATTATCAGTCTGGAAATGTAAACAGTCTTAAAATAAATACAACAAACCCACCCCACCCCGCTTGATAAATAGCCTCAAGATAAAATCGGTCAGGATTAACACATTTATAAAAATGTATTTACCAATATCGAGGTGTCTAGTTTGTCCTTCATACTATCTACTCACCTCACACATTATATATATATATATATATATATATATATATATTATATATATATATATATATATATATATATATATATACTACATAGACATATACAAAAGAAAAATATTCTTATATATATATATATGTGTGTACATACATACATACATATATATATATATATACTTATTATAATGGAGATTGTGTGTTTTTCTGTCTGTAGCCGAAACTATATTACTATACAAATCACAATTCCTTTTGTTATTTACATCACATTCTCCATGATTTTATTTTTATTTAAACCTCAATTATTAATAAAATTGTTTTACATCATTAATATTGTTGACCATATCTACATACTAATAACATGCAATTGTATTTAAATATACAGCGGTTTACAGTGTGAATGGGAAGGCTAATTTGCATATTGATCTTAAAAATTTGATTTTAATAAATATATGCTAGGTATTATTGATTTCTAATAGTTTTTTTTTCTTATTGAATATAAGCAACAATCTCGGGGATAAATCTTAAAAGAAATCCATTAACAAGAAGAAATAACTGTAATTTTATTCTTTACTTCCTATTTTAACTAAATAGTTAAATTAGGAAAATTTACCAATGAAAGACGGGAGTAATGGAAAATTATGGAAAAGTTAGTTTCAAAGTTGTTCTATTTTTCAATCCTACCCCCTCTGTTCCAAATCTTTTTATCTGCATTCTTATTCAGTTTCATTAGACTTTCTAATTTAATATGATATTTTATTATATTAAAACTTAAGTACTTGCACCCGGAGGGTGCATGTATTTGCTAGTATATATATATATATATATATAAAATATTTTTCCTTTTGTATCTCTCTCTCTCTCTCTCTCTCTCTATATATATATATATATATATATATATATATATATATATATATGAGAAGTAAACAAACAAACAATGTGTTTTGATATGGCTTTATTTAGCCGACAATTTTTGGGGAGAATATGTGCTTAATTGAAGTCGTACCTAATTTTGAAAATTAATTAATTAATAATTAATGAATTAGGCGGGCATACCTATTCAAATGTAAGGCTAAAAAAATCGAGAAAAATCAATCTCTGTATGTACATTTCGGCCTATTAGGTCTCATCAGCAGAGCTATAGACAGGAAGACCGCTTTGTGTGTGATTCGATCCCTGACTGTTAAGCTGACAGGCGGGGACTCTAACCATTACACCAGCTGGCCTTTTTCCAGATTTTTCGTTTTGTTTAGAAGTAGGTTATATTCCACTTATTGAATAGGTATGCCCGCCTAATTCATTAATTATTAATTAATTGATTTTGAAAATTAGGTACGACTTCAATTAAGCACATATTCTCCCAAATATATATATATATATATATATATATATATATATATATTCTTTTTAGATACGAGTTCAATGACTTTTTTATTTATTTATACACTGACAAAATCTTCAGTCAGTTTATCCAACTTCGAAAGTTTCCTTTGGGGGCAAGCCACAGACATAACATAAACAATAATAATAATAATGATATATATATATATATATATATATATATATATATATATATATATATATATATATATATTTTTTCCTTTTGTATATATATATATATATATATATATATATTCTTTTTAGATACGAGTTCAATGACTTTTTATTTTATTTATACACCGATAAAATCTTCAATCAGTTTATCTAACTTCGAAAGTTTCCTTTGGGGTCAAGTCACAGACATAAGTCATAAACAATAATAATAATAATAATCCTCTTGACAGAACACCAATACCTTTTGAAAGATCACCTAACTCACTCAAATGATTTGAGTCGCACTGATTCTCAGCGGCAATGACGAGTGAGAATCAAACACAGTAACACTGGTTTACGAGTTTTCACATCAGTGTTAGCTGATGGTCTTTCACTGGAGTCTGAGTGACAGCAAGTCTCCTCAGGTCTCCAGGACTCTTCTGAGTATTCTGCCAGATTCCAGCAGTGCAGTGTTCTGAATTGGTTTCAATCCTTCCTCTGATTTCCAAACTTTCCAAACCCTTTTCCAATCCTTTTGGGACCGTTCCAAGTGCACCAACTACAATTGGTATCACTTTCACTTTCATATTCCATAACTTTTTCAGTTCTCTGGCAAGGTCCAGATATTTGTCCATTTTTTTATTTTCCTTTAGCTTTACCCTGTGATCTGCTGGAACTGCAAAATCCACCAGTTGTCAAGTTCTTATATAGTAATTTAGTAAGTTTAGTTCAGTATTGGTACACGGCTGGATGTAGTGAGAGTCGAACTCAGTTACAATGGTCTGCTCGTGGGTCATCTTTTTACTTTTCTAGTAATACTTTTAGTAAACTGTGGGTATAATGATGTATTTTTTGTTTGGACAATGAACCTCTTCTGTGGACTTTATTTTGGTAATACATTTCAGTCCAATACATTCTTCAAGTCTTTTTAGTGGTATAACCTGAGAGAAGGAAAAAAGTGAAAATCGGCCCTCGCCAAATCACCGCATGAGTAGCACAATTTGGACCTATGCGGTAAAATGGAGAGATGCGACGCTCCACTGCAAACGCAACAAAAAACAATCTCTCCGGTCTAACGCTAGTGAGAAGGGGATAGACTCCCTCGCTGTCCAACTGATACCGACAATAGGCCACTCCACACCCTTTACTATATGTTTTTAAGTATTTCAAACAATTATATGGTTTCAAGGGCTTAGCTCAGTCGGTAGAACGTCCAACTGGGAACCACAAGGTTCCTGGTTCGATACGGCCCTCGCCAACTCAGCGTGTGAGTAGCACAGGGATCTGTGCGGTAAAGTGAGGAGTTGATGGTAGGAGTGGCGCTCCACCTCAGACGCTAAAAATAATCTCCTTGGTCTAGCGCTATTGAAAAGGGGATAGACTCCCTCGCTGTCTGGCTGTTTCCGACAGGTAACTAATGATAATCATTTGTAAACAATGAAGTATCTCTTGAAGAAAAGGACGTCTGGTCTATCCCCTTTTCACTAATACTAGAGTAGGACGCTTGAAGTATCTCTCTTCTTATTCCAATAGTGTGCACACAAAATTATATGGTTTCATGTATTGAGGGACCTGTTTAGCACAGTCGGTAGAGCGCCGGACAGGAATCGAAAGATTTAAATTAAAATAAATGCACAAACTACTGTATAAAACATTCAGTAATATTATTGCATAGCGCCTTCTTTACCGCACTAAATAGGTATATGTTATATACTGGTCTTTTCACTAATCCAAATCATATAACGTTATATACCTTTCTATACTTCTACTCTGGTCGTCTATTCTTCTGGCCGGCTTTGCTTCTGATCGTCTATCATCTATCTTGGTCTGGTATATCTTCTAAGGTCTCGTCTGGCTTCTATTGAGGATTCCGGGTCTGGTTTCTGTTGGGATCATTCCTTATCAGAAGCCTTGTGTATTGTTAGTTTTTTAGTAATAAACACAAACTTCGATTTATGTTGATGTTAGTTTATTTCAAATCCCCACCCAGACAATCTGCGCAGATTAGGCTTACATGTTGCTAGCTCGGCTTCTAAGTTCTAACTGACTCTAACTTACTTAGTATCCTTAAACCGAAGAGGGCTTTCTATGGGGGTTCCGGTTCTCACGGTCTATCCCAGAAAGCAAGGTCAGAGTGAGGTCCAACCGCTGTCACTCACTCTCAAGGCCATCAGCTGTACTGATCGCCATAATGATTTCTACAATACCTTAAAAATGTATTAGGGATCCAATAATTATGTAACAATATAGCAACTGTACCTGTTCAAGACAGGTATTGGGAAACTCCCTTGAGTATAATTTGAAATCACCCAGGTAGTTTATGTACCTTGGCACTGGTGAACTCTATTCATCCAGTTGGTATACTCATGTAAATTTTCTGCCATTTTCAAAGAAAAAAAGAAGTTCTCTTTTGGGTTTTTCTTTATTATATCAAAATGGCTGAAGTTTGGATTGGTTGAAGCACTGTGTGTAACAAGAAGAAAATAAAGAACCGTTTTTCTTTCTTTTTCTTTTTTCTTTCTTTTTCTTTTTTCATTTTTCGTTCTTTCTTTTTCTTCATTCCTTTTCTTTCTTTCTTTCATTCTTTTTTCTTCTTTTCTTCTTTCATTCTTTCTTTCTTTCATTCATTCCTTCTTTCTTTTCTTTTTCTTTTTTTTTCTTATTCTTTTTTTTCTTCTTCTTTTTCTTTCTTCTTTCATTCTTCTTCTTCTTTCATTCCTTCTTTCTTCTTTCTTTCATTCTTTCTCTTTCTTTCTTTCTTTCATTCTTTATTTCTTCATTCATTCCTTCTTTCTCTTTTTCTTTTTTTCTTTTGTTTTTTCTTAATTCTTTTTCATTCATTCATCTTTTTTTCTTTCTCTTTCATTCCTTTTTCTTTCTTTCATTCTTCTTTCCTTCTTTCTTCATTCTTTCTCTTTCTTTCTTTCTTCATTCTTATTCTTTCATTCATTTTCTTTCTTTTTTCTTTTTTTCTTTTTTTTTTCTTAATTCTTTTTCATTCATTCATCTTTTTCTTCTTCTTTCATCTTCTTTCTTTCTTTCTTTCATCTTCTCTCTTCTTTCTTTTCTCATTCTTTCTTTTTCATCTTCTTTCTTTCTTTCTTCTTTCATTCATTCATTTCTTTCTCTTTATCTTTTTTTTCTTTCTTCTCTTTTCTTATTTCTTTCATCTTCTCTCTTTCATTTTTCTTTCATTCTTTCTCTTGTCTGAACAATTCCTGATTAGCACAGAAATCAAAACAGAAACAACAGAAAAACAACAGCATCAATTACAATAAGATGAAGCAAATAATTGGAGATGAAATCTCCAGCATCTCCACATTGGCCACCAGGAATGACTTTCCAGATTTTAGCGCTTACAATTTTTTAAAACTTTCAGCAAACTTCATATATATGTCATCATCATCATGTCGCGCTTGCAGCACGGATATCCATGACAATCTCTCGCAACCCTCCCTATCACTCATTGCACCTGGAGGTCCTCTGTGAGCATATAGCATCTCCATACTGGTCAACGTAGGTCCTTGCTGGGCGCCCCACACTTGCATGTCCATGTGTTGGCTTCCACAGGAGAAACGTCGCTATGAGCTCGTCCTTGCTTCTCCAGCAGTGTCCTGCATGCCTTGTCCGTCTCACTCGGATAGTTTGAGAGAGGGGGGGCAGGTGACCGTACAGCTGTCTCTTCGTGGGGTGCTACTCCACGATTTGTTCAAGACTGCACGTAGCATTCTTGTGCAGCTTCCATCTAGCTTATTTTCAAGACGCTTCGTTAGGGTCCAAGTGGTGCAGCCATATAGCAGCACCGATATAACCACAGCCTGGAAGAACTGTCGCTTCAGCTTGTCAGGGAGATCAGACCTCCATATGACTGACAATTTGTTTGTGGCGACCATGCCTTTGCTATTCGTGTGTTAACATCTCTCTCTGTGGATGAGATATTACTACCTAGGTACGTGAATTGTTCTACAGGCTTGAGAGGCGTGCCGTTGAGTGTTGAGATGTTTCCTTCTTTTTGAAACTCATGAACTCGTTTTACTGGAGTTCACATAGAGGCGCGATATTTTCTGCCGCCTCCTCCAAGCCTGTGTACATATATATGTAAATATATATATATGTGTGTTATTGGGCAGCATTCTTTCATTTATACATGTTGATTAAACAAAAGACACATCTCCTGTGTTAACAATTTATTTTTGATCTTTTCGAGTTTTCTGGCCAACTTTTTAATATTTGGGTGGAATTCGTGGATAAGTCCACAAAGTTCAAGCCCGAGTACTTTCGACACTTCGAAGTGCCATCGTCAGGGTGATGTGTTTCATTTTTTTTTTTTTTTTTATATTAATGTGGAGGCTGGAAGTAGAAGAATTGATGAGAAAGGTGTTATAGGCATTTTAAAATGTGTGTACTGCATTGGAAATTAATTTTGTTTTTCTGTTGAATTGGTAGAGACTTATCACGAATTCCACCAAATATTAAAAGTTGGCCAGAAAACTCGAAAAGATTAAAAATAAAATTGTTAAACAGGAGATGTGTCTTTTGTTTAATTCTACACACAACACACAACATATATATATAATATATATATATATTATATATATATATATATATATACGTGTTTTAATATATAATCAAGAAACATCAAACTCATAGTTTACCTTGTATCCTTGAACAGGATCTTCGTTATATCCGATAACCACACACCCGAAAAGTTACACGACGCTATCTGCACCATGCGAGTAAATGTTTACCTCGGTGGGAAACAATAATGGAGCTATAAAAAAAAACAAATAAATAAATAAATAAAAATAATCTTATTATAATGGAGATTGTGTGTTTTTCTGTCTGTAACCGAAACTATATTCCTACTCAAGTCACAATTCTCTTAGTTAATATGACATCACATTCTCCATGATTTTATTTTTATTTAAACTTAATTATTAATAAATTGTCTTACATTATTAATACTGTTAACTATGTCTACATACTAACAACATGCAATTATATTTATATATACAACAAAATAGCGGTTTTACAGTGTAACGGGAAGGATAATTTGCATTATTATATAAAAATCGATTTAATAAATTGTGCTTAGTATTATTGATTTCTAACTGTTTGGTTTTATTAATGAATATAAGCAAAAATCTCCTTCAATGAATCTTAAATGAAATCCATTAACAAGATAAATAACTGTCATTTTATTCTTTATTTCCTCTTATAATTAAATACTTAAATTAGAAAAAATAACAATGAAAGACGAGAGTGATGGAAGAGTAAGTTTCAGTTGTTCCATTTTCTTATTATGATCCCTCTGTTTCAAATCTTTTATATACTCCCTCTGTTTCAAATTTTTTATCTGTATTCTTATTTAGTTTCATTAGCCTTTCTAATTTAATACAATATTTTATTACATTAAAAGTTAAATACTTGCACCCGGAGGGTGCATATATTTGCTAGTAATAATAATTAATAATAATATAATAATAATAATATAATAATTAGCGAATGTAACAAACTAGCACAACGGGGAATACAAAACTAGACACGACTAGGTTGGGAAGGTGATCCACTGGGAATTATGCAAAAAATTGAATTTTTGACCCTACATCAAAATGGTTAGACCAGAATCTATTCTTGAGAATGAAACGCATAAGAATTCTCTGGGACTTTGAGATAAAAATGGATCACCTTATCCCAGCAGAAGACCCAGACCAGTGCTGATTAACAAAAAAAAAAGAGAACTTGTCAACTGGTGGATTTTACGGTCCCTGCAGATCACAGGGTGGAAGCTGAAAGAGACATGAAAAGATGGATAAATACCTGGACCTTGCCAGAGAATTAAAAAAGAAACGTTGGAATATGAAAGTGAAAGTGATACCAATTGTAGTTGGTGCACTTGGAACGGTCCGATAAACTTGGAAAAAAGACTGGAGGATCTGGAAATCAGAGGAAGAATTGAGACCATCCAGACTACTTGCACTGCTGCCAATCGGCTAGAATACTCAGAGGTCCTGAAGACCTGAGGAGACTTGTGTCACTCACCTCCAGTAAAATACCACCAGCTAACGCTGATGTGAAAAAAATAATAATAATGAAAAAGGTAGACCACGCCTACGATTTAAAGATGTCTGCAGGAGAGTCATGAGGATATTCCATATTGACACAAACCGCGGGAGGCAGATGCAAAAAATAGACGGCCTGGCGCCTTCACGTTAAGCAATGCATGGAGAGGGGTGAGACGGAAAGGGGAGTAGCCTCGACAGCAAAGAGAGCTAGAAAGAGGAGAAAAGCAAGCAGCCCCAGAAGTATCACAGTTTGTGTGCATTCAGTGCACCAAAGACTGTCACTCAAGAATTGGCCTACTAAGTCACTTGCGCAGATAATTTTTTGGACACCACGCCATCGTCCTTAGTGTACGGAAAATGCCACAATAACAATGATAATGCAAAGATAGACAAAATACTTAGAGCTGAAAATACTTAGAATTGAAAAAGCTGTGGAATATGGGGTTGAAAGTGACACCAATTGAGTTGTTGCACTTGGAACAGTCCCAAAAAGGATTGCGTCGCCTAGGAATTTCTATCTTCTCTTTNATTAACTTAAAATAAACTAATAAATATTTAAAGCATACACGGAAACTAAAATTATATATATATATATATATTAAATTTTTACTTGAAGCACTTACAACGCATGTATCGCATAAAATTCGATACTTTTTCTTTATAGAAAATGAACTTGACAAGTAATCCCAGTAAAGGATGGCTCGATGTGTAGAATACCGTACAGACTGTTTCGACTTTATTAAGTCTCATCAGCGGTATATACTAACGATTTCCCTCCGACAGAAATCGAAACCGGGAATTCAGCAGACGCAGTGAAACACTAGTGAGACACTTTTATCGCCTCGGCCACAGTACACAGCCGACCATCCTAGCGAAATTAAGCTTGTCAAGCGATACTATGCGCCTCTACCATAATAGGTAAGGGGGCGCTATTGAAAGAATAATAACAACAAACAGACCGATTGCCCTTCGGCGAAGTGAATAAGATCTTTGGATGTTTGTTTATTTAGAAACGTTGCTGATAAAGTATATTTGGAGGATATGTGCTTAATTGAAGTCGTACCTAATTTTGAAAATTAATTAGTTAATAATTAATGATTTTTAGGCGGGCATATATGTTCAAATGTAAGGCTAAACGAATCGAGAAAATGTCAATCCCTGAATGTACATTTCGACCTAGGGATTGACATTTTCTCGATTCGTTTAGCCTTACATTTGAATATATATGCCCGCCTAAAAATCATTAATTATTAACTAATTAATTTTCAAAATTAGGTATGACTTCAATTAAGCACATATCCTCCAAATATTGTCGGCTTAAAGCCATATAAAAATAAATACACATTTGTTTGTTTACTTAACCTCATATATATATATATATATATATATATATATATATATATATATATATATATATAGTGTGAACAAAAATTATTATTAAGACAATCAGGAATATTTCTTGTTTGTTGTTTAATCTCAACTAGTTTCGACCTTCGGTCATCTTCAGGAGAAAATGTATTATTTGAAGAAATTGTTGATACATTATTAGAAAGGGAGCATTATAGAAGAGTTATAAATGTTCAAGTGTTATAGTGGGTTTAACATGCTGTTAAAATCCGGGTAGGCGAGTGTGTTTGATAGTAGCATGTTCATTCGTTGTGAAGAACCTCTATGAGGTAGTTTTTTTTTTGGATGCTCTTATATATATGAGGGAGGGGTTCATGGGCGTTGTGTGTATGACAGTATGTGTATACATGTATACATATATTATATATATATATATTTATATATATATATATATATATTATACCTTCTAATCTAGCCTGTATACATTACACCAAGTAATGTGCTCCTCCTGTGTCATACAGAATACAAAATTTCTCATACATACTTCCTTCAGCTGAGTAGACTTCGGAAATTGTCGAATTCGGCCCGTCCCCCAATCGGTTAAATGCTCTCACTTTAACTTCATAAGGAAGGTAAAATTGGTTTTGTCCCACTAGGACATAGTGGTGGTCAATATCTTCATTGAGTGTGACCTGTTAACAAAGAAAAGAAAAGAAAATATAGATAAATGTAAAGTGTGACCTGTTAACAAAGAAAGAAAAGAAAATATAGATAAATGTAAAGTGTGACCTGTTAACAAAGAAAAGAAAAAGAAATATAGATAAATGTAAAGTGTGACCTGTTAACAAAGAAAAGAAAAGAAAATATAGATAAATGTAAAGTGTGACCTGTTAACAAAGAAAAGAAAAGAAAATATAGATAAATGTAAAGTGTGACCTGTTAACAAAGAAAAGAAAAGAAAATATAGATAAATGTAAAGTGTTACCTGTTAACAAAGAAAAGAAAAGAAAATATAGATAAATGTAAAGTGCGACATGTCTGTTGAAAGTAATCAGTTTTATGAGTAAAATAGGAAATCAATCCAACTGTATGTAAAATATAGAAAAGGTAAGTATTCCAAAAAGATGAATGTATTCTTGATGGACAAATCGACGTTATAACGTTTCGTTTTTTGCAACCTTCATCGGGACTTGAATTTTGTAGACTCTCTGGATGAACTGCATTGAAAATGGTTTTACTATAAAAATACATTAAATAATATTTTTTTATAGAAATGCATTGAAAATATTTTACTATAGAAAGGAATTAAAAATGATTTTACTATAGAAATGAATGGAAAATGATTTCACTATAGAAATAAACTGAAAATTAGTTTATTCAAGAAAGGCATTGAAAATTATTCCACTATATAAATGCATTGAAAATGATTTTATTATAGAAATAAACTGAAAGGGATTTTACTATAGAAATCCATTTAAAATTATTTCACTATATAAATGCATTGAAAATGATTTTATTATAGAAACAAACTGAAAGGGATTTTACTATAGAAATCCATTTAAAATTATTTCACTATAGAAATGAATTGAAAATTATTTTATTATAGAAACAAACTGAAAGGGATTTTACTATAGAAATCCATTAAAAATTATTTCACTATAGAAATGAATTGAAAATGATTTTATTATAGAAACAAACTGAAAGGGATTTTACTATAGAAATCCATTTAAAATTATTTCACTATAGAAATGCATTGAAAATGATTTTATTATAGAAACAAACTGAAAGGGATTTTACTATAGAAATCCATTTAAAATTATTTCACTATAGAAATGAATTGAAAATTATTTTATTATAGAAATAAACTGAAAGGGATTTTACTATAGAAATCCATTTAAAATTATTTCACTATAGAAATGAATTGAAAATGATTTTATTATAGAAATGAACTGAAGGGGATTTTACTATAGAAATCCATTTAAAATTATTTCACTATAGAAATGAATTGAAAATTATTTTATTATAGAAATGAACTGAAGGGGATTTTACTATAGAAATCCATTTAAAATTATTTCACTATAGAAATGCATTGAAAATGATTTTATTATAGAAATAAACTGAAAGGGATTTTACTATATAAATCCATTTAAAATTATTTCACTATAGAAATGAATTGAAAATGATTTTATTATAGAAATGAACTGAAGGGGATTTTACTATAGAAATCCATTAAAAATTATTTCACAATAGAAATGAATTGAAAATGATTTATTATAGAAACAAACTGAAAGGGATTTTACAATAGAAATCTATTTAAAATTATTTCACTATAGAAATGAATTGAAAATGATTTTATTATAGAAACAAACTGAAAGGGATTTTACTATAGAAATCCATTTAAAATTATTTCACTATATAAATGCATTGAAAATGATTTTATTATAGAAACAAACTGAAAGGGATTTTACTATAGAAATCCATTTAGAATTATTTCACTATAGAAATGAATTGAAATTATTATAGAAACAAACTGAAAGGGATTTTACTATAGAAATCCATTAAAATTATTTCACTATAGAAATGAATTGAAATTATTATAGAAACAAACTGAAAGGGATTTTACTATAGAAATCCATTAAAATTATTTCACTATATAAATGCATTGAAAATGATTTTATTAAAGAAATGCATTGGGAATGATTTTTCTAGCAATTTATACACAGTTATATATTTGCAAGTATTCGTATATAATGCTAATAAGCTTTTAACTGATCTATTTGACTTATACAAATTACTTTAGATGCTACTAGAAGTGGCTACCCGGCGTCACCTGGGTAAAGCGGGAGGGATAAACAAAATTAATCTCTATAGATCCATTATTGTTGAATTACGAGTTGGATCCTCACAGGATGTCTCATTAAAATACCTATGTAAAAAAAAAAGACCTTGATCCAGACATTCTGAAAATAAAAATTAATGTCTCCTATTTAAAATACTAAATGCAAAAAAATCCATACTGTTATCAATAAAATTTTATTTTTGAATTATCTTCATGAATATAAATCAAATCTTCATTATTTTTGTTCAAAAACCAAGATCTGGTGATAGTGAATGTGTATATATATTTACTTTGTCATTAATTGTTATATTTTCATAGTTTCCTCCGGACATACAGATTCACACAACTGCCCATTATATATGTATAGATAGATTATTACATATCTCCTTCTCTTTGTGTATGAGTAATTGGCCGACTTTAATCACGACACAAAATAAACACATTTTAATACTCATTTTTGCCCTTTATATATATATATATTAGAGATTACCACATAATGAACCTGAGAATAATTGTGGTGGGTGGTTCTGGGCACACCCACAGCCAAAACATCTCTGCCAAACATTGCTGAAATGTTTCCAATGGACTTTTAAGAAATAAGACAGTGAATAGAAATAAGATTTGTTTTAAATGAAAATTAAAATATGCTATTATAAGATATAAAATTTCTAAAATAAAGATTGGAAGGCTTCGAGTAACTTTCCAGCGAGGGTACATGTGTTTTAAAAAAATAATCCGACAAGGTTGTAGAATAATAACAATATTTATTCCGTGAGAGAAGGAGAAAATGCATTCAAGGCAAACATATAAACAAAACAGATACATAAACGTATTATAGAGGCAATATGTGTAGGACTTGCATCGTAAGGAATGTCACTTACTGGTAGCTGGTTGGGGGGCAAAACTTAAACAACCACCCACCGACTTAAGGGTTGGTGGCGTCAGGCGCCTAAACCATGTGAACTCGTCGCCGGCCCGAGAAAAAAGAGAGAAGGGATCCAGAATTTCCGGGTTGCTGGCTAAATACTAACGCCACCTATCGGTGAACAACTGCAGCAAGGGAAGATAACCCTATTTGTACTTATGTCCACCCAGAATTATCGTACTACTGACCCAACACCGACATCATTTTTTTACTCTACTATTCACACAGACATTCTTCCACCACTTCGATTCTACCATAAACAAAGAACAAAAACTGAAGGTCCGTTCATTATAATTGTGCAGAAGGACTTGAATTACAATAGGTCTTTATTTTAATAGAATGAGTTCTCAGGTGAATAGATAGTGAACTTTGAAATATCTTATCATACAGGTAAAAAAAAAATACCAAAAAAATTTAGGTACAGCCGTCGGGGAAATTTGGTAGGCTAAGAGCTAAAGCCGCTTACAGTGGCTCACCTACCACTACAATCCTACCGTAAGTAAAGTACAAAAACTGATGTTTAGTTCATAATAATTGAGCAGAAGTACCCAGATTACAAAGATTAAACAAAACGTGGGAAAATACCACACGAGAAAACAGCTGTACGGCCACCTGCCCCATATCACCCCAACCATCCGGGTAAGACGGACAAGACACGCGGGACACTGCTGGAGAAGCAAGAATGCAAAATTTCATAAGCAACGTCCTCTTGTGGAAGCCAGCACATTGGCACGCCAGTGCGGGTCGACCAGCAAAGACGTACATTGACCAGCTCTGTGCGGATACAGAATGCTGCATAGAGGACCTCCCGAGGACGGTTGGACAGAGATTGTCATGGATATCCGTACTAATAGCGCCACATGATGATGATGATGATGATGATGATGATGATGATGGCTTCAATAGAATGAGTTCTTAGATGAGGAGAGGGGGGAATTTGAACTATCCCATCATACCGGAAAAATACCAATAAAATTGTGTACAGTCGTGGGGGAAACTTAGTAGACAAAGAGTTAAGTCACGCGGCTCTTCCACCACGCTCCCTCTTGCATACCCTACCCAAGCAAAGTACAAAAAATGATGGTTAGCTTTTTATAATTACTAACAACAACAAAAAAAACGTTATCAGGGCGGTGTAAAAATACATTTTTGTAAGATATTGCCTGAGGGAGTGGGAAAAATTAGATAAATGAAATAAAATGTTTAATATTTTTTTTAAATTAATTACTTACTTAAAAAGCATCATATTCCCTCTACTCAACTGAGATATTTGTT
>CM042171.1:69884189-69899189 GCA_023376005.1 Doryteuthis pealeii
GCCTCTGTGACCCAAAGGATAGGTAAGAAACCAATGCAGTTTGGCAGTTTTATCTCCCCTCCCCTTTATTTTATATTTTATTCCATAATAAAATTTTATCTCCCTAATTACATATGATTCCTCCACTTTTAGTGCTATACAAATTCTCCTGTACCAAAAACCTATTCATATATATATATATATATATATATATATATATATATATATATATATATATATATATACACGTTGCGTTTGTTATCCCTTTTGTCATATTTGAGGAACAAATAGAAGCCGCAGCACACTGATAGAAACAAAGGTTTACAAACTTCTGTTCATCTAAAGTTTCTTTCTATATAGATGATGGCCCCAATGAGGGTCGGCTAATTAGAAATTTCAAACCAAGATACCATTAAGCACCCTGGGTGCGACCTAGCTAGATTCAAAAGGACATGTTTTGCTTTTCACCGTCAAAATCCGGCTGTTTGTTAACAGACGATTTTTAGACACACTTTTTTTTAATTATAAAACTATAAACAAAAGACACGTTTTTATATTAAAGACACTTTTGTTTTTACTTATTTCATGTTGTTGTTGTTAATGCAATAGCAATTCTTTTTTAATTATAAAACTTTTAACGTTAGACACATTTAACACGGGAATGATTAAAGCTATAAAAAGTATATTACAAAGTTATAATAATAACTGCTAACCCTAATCCTAACCGTAACCCTAGCAAAATCTTTTTTTAAATAAATACTTTTTAATATCAACTATCCGTAGAGGCACATGGAAAATAAATAAACATGTCTTTCGTTTTAAGTTTGTCTTTTTTTTTAAATAACAATATTAGTAAAAGTAATTGGTAATTTGCTTGAAGCATTGTTAATTATGTTATTATATATTAATGATTTGAAGGCCAATACAATGCACATAAAAAATAAAAACAAAAAGAGATGAAAATAATAAAATTGAAATTGAATGAACAACGACTATCCCGACCTTCCGCGTGGCATTAAAAAAAAGAACACCACGAGACCCGCGTTTATAACATTATTAAAAAAAAAAATTTTAAATGAAAATTTAAAAAAAATAGAAAAATAAATAAATTTTAAAAAATGAAAAAAATAACGACAAAAAATAAACGCGTCCATTTCCGAAAATCCTCTCTGAAGATAAAGTTTACTTTGAAATCGATAAGACAAAAAAACATCTCTTTTTGTTTTTATTTTTTATGTGCATTGTATTGGCCTTCAAATCATTAATATATAATAACAATATTAGTTTATCTTTAACATGAAATAGCTATTTTTTGTTATTAAAATCAAAAACTATTTTAGTATAAAAATGTTACTGGTTTTTATCGGCCGGCTGTTTTGTTTACTAACAACCGGTGAAAAGCAAAATTCAGTTCCTTTCAAAACGGATTTTAGCTGGGTGCCTATTGGTTTCCAGGTCCGATATATCATACTTACCTTACTTTTCGGGCATACCTCATCAACAAAATTACTCCACAAAAATAATATTGTTATTTACTTACTTCCCAAGTTAGAAGTAACTGGCCTACTTTTCCACCTCCTCCTCCAACGTTGTTCGGGGCACGCAGTGGAGCTGATGGCTGTAACTTGTATTCAGCTACAGAAGAAAAAAAAAACATTTACATAAATAAAATACAATTGTTAAATATACGAGCTTAACCTATGGTTATTTCATGGTTTAATTAGAAATAACCAACTGTTGGATTACCTTGTTATATTTCACCACGGTCGACATATGCACAAACTGACTAAGCTACTCACTGAACAATATAAAACCCTACAAACCGACCCCACAACAAAGTCCATCTTCAAAACCCCGCCCATCAACTCAAAAAAACAACCACCCAATCTACGTAACATCCTCTCTGCATCCAGGAAAAATTTACATAACACCGTACGGAAAGGTAATAAACGATGCAACAAGCCTAGATGCCAAGTTTGCAGCCACATACATACGGAAACCGAAATAAAAAATACCCTACACAAACATAACAATCCATCCGCCACACCTAACATGCGATAGCGCTAACATTATATACTATATATACTGCATTTATACATTTTTAATGCTTCATAATAACGCCCAATTTTTAAAAAAAAACAACATTTTTGAATATATATATATATATATATATATATATATATATATATATATATATATATATATATGGTGATTGCCGCTTCTTGACAGAATAAGGCCATTTCTACAAGTAGTCCAGATGTGAACAGTTGTGAGCACGCAGATGGCCCACGGATCCAGCTTGTTTTTATGTACCCTGTCACACATATGAAAAACACAAAATGAGTTAACATCTTCAATAAAACTGAAGTTAGAATTTAGCTGTAACAATAGGATAAAAAGAAAAAAAACATGTCTTAAAGAATATATATTTCTCCACTTCAGAAATATTATTGTAAACTATTACTTATCTGGACGGGTCTTCAACTCTCAGAGAGTATTTACCGTTTGACAAGAGTCACCATGGTTGACTGGGATTACTTTTTCTTTCTTTTTTTTTTAGAGTAGAGGTTGGGCTTTAAAAGCTACGTGTTAGCAGGTTAGGGTGGAATTATATTTTAAAATATCATCTGAGAGTTGAAGACCCGTCCAGATAAGTAATAGTTTACAATAATATTTCTGAAGTGTAGAAATGTATATTCTTTAAGATATGTTTTTTTCTTTATATATATATATATATATATATATATATATATATATATAGATAGATAGATAGATAGATAGATAGATAGATAGATATTGATCTATAGAATACACCAAATTTGGCACAAAGCCGAAAATGGGGAGGGGGGAAAGGTTGGTCATCCGTATCCTAACCTTTAACTTAGCTATTCTCATTAGTGACCCGATTCGTTCTACAATTTCCCATTCACCATAAAAAACAATTCGCACAAAAGTCACCAAAACTTCTCAGTCATTCTATATAGAGTCCTACACCTAACCCGTATTTACATAGTCATTAGGGAGGGTTATAGTTATTTACTAAGCTTAGCTTAGATATGGCACAAGGCCAGGAGTATGGGTCACTCAGTGAGAATCGAACTTACTAACAATGGTTTGTGAGTCTAGCTTGCTAACTATTACACCATATGAGGTGCCCATAAGGGAGGGTTATAAGGGTCCTGCAATTCCCCACCTAAATTTATAGACTGGCCGAGGTCACGTGGTTAATTCCTCCGCCAATCAACAGCCATAATGTGTGGCTGATTGACTACTTAAACACTGATACTCTCCATAGTCCATTTGCAATCATTGACGAAGGAACTTGTAATACTGAGGAGAACCAAAGGATTTTTTACCAAAGGATTTCCGTTGGACAAGCGTTCTTGGCTGAGGCCTAAAGGATGGCTCATAGAATTGTAACATAAACAATGGTTAAATATAAATGAAAAGTGTATTTCTTGATTTATGACTTAGATCAGTGGTTCTCAAACTTTATTCTGTCTGGTCGCACTTACAGTACTACAGATACTTGATAGCGTACTGTATACAAAATAGGACTAATATGTTATTAAGTCAGTGGTTCTCAAACTTTATACAGTCTGGGCACACTTACAGTACTACAGATACTTGATAGCGTACTGTATACAAAATAGGACTAATATGTTATTAAGTCAGTGGTTCTCAAACTTTATACAGTCTGGGCGCACTTACAATACTACAGATACTTGATAGCGCACTGGGTTATTTCCAAGTTGAGTAACATGAGTGACCCAGAAAAAACAGAACCCAAATTATTTATTTATTTTCCCATTAAACCTACCCTAAACCCCAACCCTAACCCTAGCCCTAACTATAATCCCTAATCCTAACCCTTCTTTGACTTAAACTTTTTAAAAAAATTAAAATTAAAATTAACAGTTTTATTACAAAATTTGTGGGTTCTGTTTTTTCTGGGTCACCCTGTAATATTATTTTACTCAACTAGGTTTAGGGTTAGGGTTAGGCTTGGGGTTTAATGTTAGTTTAATGGGAAAATAAATAATTTGGGTTCTGTTTTTTCTGGGTCACCCTGTAATATTATTTTACTCAACTAGGTTTAGGGTTAGGGTTAGGCTTGGGGTTTAATGTTAGTTTAATGGGAAAATAAATAATTTGGGTTGTTTTTTTCTGGGTCACCCTGTAATATTATTTTACTCAACTAGGTTTAGGGTTAGGGTTAGGCTTGGGGTTTAATGTTAGTTTAATGGGAAAATAAATAATTTGGGTTCTGTTTTTTCTGGGTCACCCTGTAATATTATTTTTACTCAACTAGGTTTAGGGTTAGGGTTAGGCTTGGGGTTTAATGTTAGTTTAATGGGAAAATAAATAATTTGGGTTCTGTTTTTTCTGGGTCACCCTGTAATATTATTTTACTCAACTAGGTTTAGGGTTAGGGTTAGGCTTGGGGTTTAATGTTAGTTTAATGGGAAAATAAATAATTTGGGTTCTGTTTTTTTCTGGGTCACCCTGTAATATTATTTTACTCAACTAGGTTTAGGGTTAGGGTTAGGCTTGGGGTTTAATGTTAGTTTAATGGGAAAATAAATAATTTGGGTTCTGTTTTTTCTGGGTCACCCTGTAATATTATTTTACTCAACTAGGTTTAGGGTTAGGGTTAGGCTTGGGGTTTAATGTTAGTTTAATGGGAAATAAATAATTTGGGTTCTGTTTTTTCTGGGTCACCCTGTAATATTATTTTACTCAACTAGGTTTAGGGTTAGGGTTAGGCTTGGGTTTAATGTTAGTTTAATGGGAAAATAAATAATTTGGGTTCTGTTTTTTCTGGGTCACCCTGTAATATGTTACTCAACTAGGAAATAAATCCTATATATAACCGCTAGCAATTGTTGTCTTGAAACCTGGACGCTAACAGTCAGCTTTCCTTTTTCTTTTTTCGGTCAAGCATCAATCCCCAAGGAGGCTTAATTCCACACTCGTTAGTTAACACGCAGCTGATATTGCAATTCGATGTGCTTGCTGTTTGTTGGGACTCTAATTAATTAAACCAATTATCTAAATTATGGTAAATATATATAACCGCTAGCAATTGTTGTATTGAATCCTGGACGCTAACAGTCAGCTTTCACTGAAAATCCAGTTTGAAAATAATAATAGTATTTGGGGACAATTTTAAATTCAGTTTTTAATTGCTTGATGAGTTAGAAATACATTGTAATTTATTTATTTCAATTTTTTGTACATGACAATTCAAATCCAGTTTTTAACGATGAAAAAGAAACTGAGAATCGAAAATTTAAATTCTCCGTATTGCAATATCTATGTTTGCTTAAACTCAAGATAGTATTTTAAAAACATATTGTTTTAAAAAGTCTTTTCATTAGTTCTCTAAAGAATTAAGACATTTTTTACGATTAGTATTAATTACAAAACAACTTGTTTTATCATTTTTTTTTAAGTTTGTTTGTTTTGTTTTGTTTTACGGCATGTCAACCTCAGTGGGTCATTTAATGCCGATAAAGTTTTGAAATAAATCAATTCTTAATGGGTAATACAATTTTTTTATAAATACATTTTTCTATTTAACCCATAGATGGGACCCTAACAGGTACTACCACTCCGGGTCAGAGTGGACCAGGGAGCAATGGTGATGAAGGGGTGCTCCACATTTCCCAAACCTCCAGAACTGGAACCTCACCATCAGATAGAGTTTAACGTAATTCCCAGGACATGTAGACCCGCAGCCACTGCCTTCTAGCACCCATATGATAAAAAGGGGTTGGGGCTTGCCATAAGGGCAATAGGGTTGGGAAAATCATATAGGTGCTAGGGCTTGACATGACCAGCCGATTGATCGGAGGGGGCCTCTCCGACCGCCTGTCTAGCCCAAGATAGGGCCAGTTTGTTTTTTTTTATTTACATTTAATATATATATATATACAACCCAATACTGGAAACTTATTTCGGTCAAGCATCAATCCCCAAGGAGACTTAATTCCACACTCGTTAGTTAACACGCCAATTCTAAGCAGCTGATATTGCAATTCGATGTGCTTGCTGTTTGTTGGGACTCTAATTAATTAAACCAATTATCTAATATCGACATTAACGTAATTAACCTGAAAAGGTAATTGATGGAGTATTTGTAAAGGTGTATCCAACTAGTGGTGATAGCAATTACCCCCATTAAAAAGAATAATTATGATAATCATCTTCAAAAGGTTTTGTGATTTGTCGAAATGATAGAAACCTTCGTACAACCGGATAATAGAGTCAGCTGAACTGAGAACCGGTTGGAACAGTTTTGCGATAATAAACAAGCATTGATATTCTAGGTTCACAAAAGAAATAGCAATCCCCAATGAGGTTTAGAATATGCTAGCTGTATCCTCTGACACGAGAAATGGGGGGAGGCACCTCGAAATATTAGAAAATAAAAGTAAAAAGTAAAGTCGTCGGGGCGGCCTAGTGTCGGTATCAGCCAGTCAGCGAGGGAGTCTATCCCCTTTTCAATAGCGCTAGACCAAGGAGATTGTTTTAGCATCTGAGGTGGAGCGCCACACCTACCATCAGCTCCTTACTTTACCGCACAGATCCCTGTGCTACTCATACGCTGAGTTGGCGGGGACCGGTATCGAACTAGGAACCTTGTGGTTTCTAGTCGAACGCTCTACCGACAGAGCTTTTGTCAGGAAAGGAGAGTCTATCTTTTACTGTATACAAAATTATTATTTTTCTATATATTTCTTATCCTAATGGAGATTCGGTCTCTCTCTGTCTGTAACCAAAACTACGTCACTGGTTACGTCACAATACTCTCAGGAAATGCGTATGTTTATCAAGGAATATTTTATTCATATTATAGTCACTAGCAGATATATGCACCCTCCGGGTGCAAGTATTTAAGTTTAATGTAATAAAATATTATACTAAATTAGAAAGGCTAATGAAACTAAATAAGAATACTGATAAAAAGATTTGAAACAGAGGGAGTATAATAAAAAATAGAACAACTGAAACTTACTCTTCCATCACTCTCGTCTTTCATTGTTATTTTTTCTAATTTAAGTATTTAGTTAAAAGAGGAAGTAAAGAATAAAATGACAGTTATTTTTTCTTGTTAATGGATTTCATTTAAGATTCATTGAAGAGATTTTTCATTATATTCATTAGAATAAAACCAAACAGTTAGAAATCAATAATACTAAGCATATATTTAATAAAATCACATTTTTAATATCAATATGCAAATTAGCCTTCCCGTTCACACTGGAAACCGCTATTTTGTTGTATATATAAATATAATTGCATGTTGTCAGTATGTAGACATGGTTAATAATGTAAATCAATTTTATTAATAATTGAGGTTTAAATAAAAATACAATTATGGAAAATGTGATGTCAATAACTAAGGGAATAGTGATATGAGTAGTAATATAGTTTCGGTTACAGACAGAAAAGCACACAATCTCCATTATAATAAGATATTAGAACACAATATTAGACATAAATCACCAAACTGAACAATCTTTTTTTTATCATTGCCACAAATTTTAATGAAAATTCAATGGCTTAGACACACATAGGAAGTGATTATTTTCCTTCATTATTGTTGTCAATATTACCACTTTTAGTTTTAGCAAAAGGTCTATTCTCTAAAAAGATAATCATGTTAAAGATGATAATGAGAGAGAAATGGTTGCAAGTGAAATATACAATGTTGGAATTTATATGCAAATCTTATTATAATGGAGATTGTGTGTTTTTCTGTCTGTAACCGAAACTATATTACTACTCAAGTCACAATTTCCTTAGTTATTTACGTCACATTCTCCATGATTCTATTTCTATTTAAACCGCAATTAATAATAAAACTGTTTGACATTATTAATACTGTTGGCCTTACCTAAATACTAATAACATGCAATTGTATTTATATATACAACAAAATACCAGTTTTCAGAGTAAACGTAAAGCTAATTTGCATATTGATATTTAAAAAACTGATTTTAATAAAAATGTGCTTGGTATTATTGATTTCTAATTGTTTGGTTTTATCTTAATGAATATGAGTAAAAATCTCTTCAATAAATCCTAAAATAAATTCATTAACAATAACAGTAATTTTATTGTTTACTTCCTATTTTAACTAAATAGTTAAATTAGGAAAATTTAGCATTGAAAAACGGAAGTGATGAAAGAGTAAGTTTCAGTTATTCTATTTTCCGATTATACCCCATCCGTTTCAAATCATTTTATCTGAATTCTTAATTAGTTTCATTAGCCTTTCTAATCTAATCTAATATTTTATTACATTTAAACTTAAATACTTGCACCCGGAGGGTGCATATATTTGCTAGTATAAAGAATATAATCTATCTATACACATATAAAGGGCAGTCAGTGTGTGTGTGTGTGTGTGTGTGTGTGTGTGTGTGTGTGTGTGTGTGGATGAAACTATGAAAATAAAACAATTAACAACAACGTAAATATACATACATGCACATTAAATATCACCAGTGCCTGATTTTTGTGCAAAATTGATGAAGGTTTGATTTATATTCAAAGATATTTGAAAATTAAAATATTCATTGAAATAGCATTTAAATTCTACTTTTTGTCTCCCTTCTCAGGTGACACTGGGTAGCCGCTTCTAGTCTATGAATAAAATGATTTCTTTTTTTCCTTAGCTTTAAATCAAAAAAGGATTTTTGGTATTTTAGCACTTAAGATTTTTTTTGAAAAATTTCTAAGACATGCTTTCAAGTATACTAAAATGCATTTTTTTGTACACAGAATACATCCTTTTTTTAAAAAAAGGTGATCTTTCAGAACTAAGCAGCAAATATCAAAGCCCCCCCCCACACACACACAGTATCAATTGATAGGTATATCTAGTCCAATAAAGAATTATCTATGATGATGATGATGATGCTTAAAAAAAATGAGCTTATATAGATAAGATAAACTTGTTATTTGCATTTGTAAAAACTACACATGATTAGAAATAAATGAATTTTCCATAAGTATAAAAATAATTTTTGATAATAAACAAATATTTGTACTATAAATTTCATCATCATCATCATCATCATGTCACGCATGCAGCACGGATATCCATGACAATCTCTCGCCAACCTTCCCTGTCATTCATTGCACCTGGGAGGTCCTCTGTGCAGCATCCAGCATCCTCGCATAGTTGGTCAATGTAGGTCCTTGCTGGGCGCCCCACACTTGCATGTCCATGTGTCGGCTTCCACAGGAGAACGTCGCTTATGAGCTCATCCTTGCTTCTCCAGCGGTCCTGCATGCCTAGTCCGTCTCACTCGAATAGTTTGTGAGATGGGGGGAGGGACAAGTGACCGTACAGCTGCTTCCTTGTGGATGCTGCTTCCACGACTTGTTCAAGACTGCACGCAGCATTCTTGTGCAGCTCCCATCTAGCTTATTCTCAAGACGCTTCTTTAGGGTCCAAGCGGTGCAGTCATATAGCAGCACTGATACAACCACAGCCTGGAAGAACTGTCGCTTCAGCTTGTCAGGGAGATCGGACCTCCATATGACTGATAATTTATTTGTGGCCGCCCATGCCTTTGCTATTCGTGTATTAACATCGCTCTCTGTGGATGAGATATTACCACCTAGGTACGTGAATTGTTCTACTGGCTTAAGAGGCTTGCCGTCGAGTGTGGAGATGTTTCTTTTAAATTTAGAGAGTAAAAATATCTGAGTTTATTTCTGTCAAATATTTTGTTCTACAGAATTGGACAAAAAAAAATTGAAAAAAAATGAATCATTTTTTTTTAAATTCCTGTTACAAATTTTAATGAAATGTGGCTTAGACACATATAGGAAGTGATTATTTCCTTGATTATGGTTGCCACCAAAGTTCCCCCAATTGTAGCAAAAAGTCATCATTTTCTATAGTTAGCAAGTTCAAACACCAGTCACTCTATTATATTCACTTTTGGAAGCGCGTGGTGTAATGGTTAAAGTCATAGGAAATGGACTCGTCACCCCGAGTTCAAATCCTGGACGGGGTCATTGCATTTCACTTAGCGCTAATACCCTTTGGAAAGGTATGAATTCTACTCTCCCTCCAGCTATGGTAAATAGTAGGGCAGATTGGCTCTTTGACCTTGGTTAGGCAACCAGTCTAGGAGAAGGAAAACTCTGAATTCAAACCTGTTAAAATCCGCTTCGGAAATTGACCAAGTGTCACATCCTGCTCGTGCGGAGGAGTTGGTAAATTATATATATTTACTTTCGGGCTAATATCCTCGGGTTGCTTACAGTACCTGCTGTTGCTTAATTGGTCACCTAATTAAGTATTGAACATGCTCATTGTTGCTTAACATTGGTGATTTAACTAGTAACCATAAGAACTGATTTATTTCTTTGTCAATATATATATATATATATATATATATAATATATATATATATATAGCTTTCACTGGAATGGTGCGTCAAATTGCAGTAGTATTAAGAGAGTGCTCGATATAAAGAATAGAGCTATTATATAATATAATACAATAAATATATAAAGGTATTACATATCTATTTATTTGATGGCTATAGAACAGTCACAACCTTAGGTTTCATACATGCAAAATCGCATGCATTCATCAGGTGATGTTGATCCGAATACCGATTCGGATCTACGTCACCTGATGAATGCATGCGATTTTGCATGTATGAAACCTAAGGTTGTGACTGTTCTATTGCCATCAAATAAATAGATATGTAATACCTTTGTCTATTTATTTTATTATATATATATATATATATATATATATATATATATATATATATATATATATATATATTATGTATAAAGTACATTTTCTCTTTTCTATGCTTTTAAGACAACCAAAATATTTTTTCACAACACATATACCGACAAAGAAGCATACGTGGACTCCATAACAGCACGATACACATACACACGCACACACACACACACACACACATACATATATTATATATATATATATATGTGTGTGTGTGTGTTGTGTGTGTGTGTGTGTGTATGTTATTACATATCTATCTGTCTGTTAATATCTATCACCGACTATTCATATCAATCTATTTATATATCTACCTGTGCCTGTTCGTGTCTATTTCAGTCTGTTCATAGATACAGAAATATAGGAACAGACTGAGATAGATAGATAGATAGATAGGTTATAAAAAAGATGATTGAACTAAGAGATAGGTATCCCAGTCTGTTACTATCTATCTATCTATCTATTTATCTATCTCAATTTGTTTATATCTAACTATCTATCAATCTCCGACTGTTCATAATTTATTTATCTATCTCAGTCTATCTATATCTATATCTATCTATCTATCTATCTATCTATCTATCTATCTATATATATATATATAATAAATATAATATATATATTATTATTTTATTTATTATATTTATCAAAGGGGACGCTTAACATTATCTATATTGTCCATTTTCAATTGTTTATCTCCAGGACTGTTCCTTTCCTATCTATCATCTAACCTATCTATCTGTCTGCTCTGTCTGAAACTACAACATGATAGAATAAATGAATTTCCATAAGCAAATAGGAATATTTTTGATAATAACAAATATTGTACTGATAATATCAGCCAGTCAGCGAGGAGTCTATCCCCTTTTCAATAGCGCTAGACCAAGGAGATTGTTTAGCATCTGAGGTGGAGCGCCACACTACCATCAGCTCCTTACTTTACCGCACAGATCCCTGTGCTACTCATACGCTGAGTTGGCGGGGACCGGTATCGAACTAGGAACCTTGTGGTTTCTAGTCGAACGCTCTACCGACAGAGCTTTTGTCAGGAAAGGAGAGTCTATCTTTTTACTGTATACAAAATTATTATTTTTCTATATATTTCTTATCCTAATGGAGATTCGGTCTCTCTCTGTCTGTAACCAAAACTACGTCACTGGTTACGTCACAATACTCTCAGGAAATGCGTATGTTTATCAAGGAATATTTTATTCATATTATAGTCACTAGCAGATATATGCACCCTCCGGGTGCAAGTATTTAAGTTTAATGTAATAAAATATATACTAAATTAGAAAGGCTAATGAAACTAAATAAGAATACTGATAAAAGATTTGAAACAGAGGAGTATAATAAAAATAGAACAACTGAAAACTTACTCTTCCATCACTCTCGTCTTTCATTGTTATTTTTTCTAATTTAAGTATTTAGTTAAAAGAGGAAGTAAAGAATAAAATGACAGTTATTTTTTCTTGTTAATGGATTTCATTTAAGATTCATTGAAGAGATTTTTCATTATATTCATTAGAATAAAACCAAACAGTTAGAAATCAATAATACTAAGCATATATTTAATAAAATCACATTTTTAATATCAATATGCAAATTAGCCTTCCGTTCACACTGGAAACCGCTATTTTGTTGTATATTAAATATAATTGCATGTTGTCAGTATGTAGACATGGTTAATAATGTAAATCAATTTTATTAATAATTGAGGTTTAAATAAAAATACAATTATGGAAAATGTGATGTCAATAACTAAGGAATAGTGATATGAGTAGTAATATGTTTCGGTTACAGACAGAAAAGCACACAATCTCCATTATAATAGATATTAGAACACAATATTAGACATAAATCACCAAACTGAACAATCTTTTTTTTATCATTGCCACAAATTTTAATGAAAATTCAATGGCTTAGACACACATAGGAAGTGATTATTTTCCTTCATTATTGTTGTCAATATTACCACTTTTAGTTTAGCAAAAGGTCTATTCTCTAAAAAGATAATCATGTTAAAGATGATAATGAGAGAGAAATGGTTGCAAGTGAAATATACAATGTTGGAATTTATATGCAAATCTTATTATAATGGAGATTGTGTGTTTTTCTGTCTGTAACCGAAACTATTACTACTCAAGTCACAATTTCCTTAGTTATTTTACGTCACATTCTCCATGATTCTATTTCTATTTAAACCGCAATTAATAATAAAACTGTTTGACATTATTAATACTGTTGGCCTTACCTAAATACTAATAACATGCAATTGTATTTATATTACAACAAAATACCAGTTTTCAGAGTAAACGTAAAGCTAATTTGCATATTGATATTTAAAAAACTGATTTTAATAAAAATGTGCTTGGTATTATTGATTTCTAATTGTTTGGTTTTATCTTAATGAATATGAGTAAAAATCTCTTTCAATAAATCCTAAAATAAATTCATTAACAATAACAGTAATTTTATTGTTTACTTCCTATTTTAACTAAATAGTTAAATTAGGAAAATTTAGCATTGAAAAACGGAAGTGATGAAAGAGTAAGTTTCAGTTATTCTATTTTCCGATTATACCCCATCCGTTTCAAATCATTTATCTGAATTCTTAATTAGTTTCATTAGCCTTTCTAATCTAATCTAATATTTATTACATTTAAACTTAAATACTTGCACCCGGAGGGTGCATATATTTGCTAGTATAAAGAATATAATCTATCTATACACATATAAAGGGCAGTCAGTGTGTGTGTGTGTGTGTGTGTGTGTGTGTGTGTGTGTGTGTGGATGAAACTATGAAAATAAAACAATTAACAACAACGTAAATATACATACATGCACATTAAATATCACCAGTGCCTGATTTTTGTGCAAAATTGATGAAGGTTTGATTTTATTCAAAGAATTTGAAAATTAAAATATTCATTGAAATAGCATTTAAATTCTACTTTTGTCTCCCTTCTCAGGTGCACTGGGTAGCCGCTTCTAGTCTATGAATAAAATGATTTCTTTTTTTCCTTAGCTTTAAATCAAAAAAGGATTTTTGGTATTTTAGCACTTAAGATTTTTTTTTGAAAATTTCTAAGACATGCTTTCAAGTATACTAAAATGCATTTTTTTGTACACAGAATACATCCTTTTTTTAAAAAAAGGTGATCTTTCAGAACTAAGCAGCAAATATCAAAGCCCCCCCCCCACACACACACAGTATCAATTGATAGGTATATCTAGTCCAATAAAGAATTATCTATGATGATGATGATGATGCTTAAAAAAATGAGCTTATATAGATAAGATAAACTTGTTATTTGCATTTGTAAAAACTACACATGATTAGAAATAAATGAATTTTCCATAAGTATAAAAAATAATTTTTGATAATAAACAAATATTTGTACTATAAATTTCATCATCATCATCATCATCATGTCACGCATGCAGCACGGATATCCATGACAATCTCTCGCCAACCTTCCCTGTCATTCATTGCACCTGGGAGGTCTCTGTGCAGCATCCAGCATCCTCGCATAGTTGGTCAATGTAGGTCCTTGCTGGGCGCCCACACTTGCATGTCCATGTGTCGGCTTCCACAGGAGAACGTCGCTTATGAGCTCATCCTTGCTTCTCCAGCGGTCCTGCATGCCTAGTCCGTCTCACTCGAATAGTTTGTGAGATGGGGGGAGGGACAAGTGACCGTACAGCTGCTTCCTTGTGGGATGCTGCTTCCACGACTTGTTCAAGACTGCACGCAGCATTCTTGTGCAGCTCCCATCTAGCTTATTCTCAAGACGCTTCTTTAGGGTCCAAGCGGTGCAGTCATATAGCAGCACTGATACAACCACAGCCTGGAAGAACTGTCGCTTCAGCTTGTCAGGGAGATCGGACCTCCATATGACTGATAATTTATTTGTGGCCGCCCATGCCTTTGCTATTCGTGTATTAACATCGCTCTCTGTGGATGAGATATTACCACCTAGGTACGTGAATTGTTCTACTGGCTTAAGAGGCTTGCCGTCGAGTGTGGAGATGTTTCTTTTAAATTTAGAGAGTAAAAATATCTGAGTTTATTTCTGTCAAATATTTTGTTCTACAGAATTGGACAAAAAAAAAGATTGAAAAAAAATGAATCATTTTTTTTAAATTCCTGTTACAAATTTTAATGAAATGTGGCTTAGACACATATAGGAAGTGATTATTTTCCTTGATTATGGTTGCCACCAAAGTTCCCC
>CM042171.1:69904189-69984189 GCA_023376005.1 Doryteuthis pealeii
GTCATCATAGTAAGAGAGTTTGGAGTCCAGTCACGTTATCTACATTTCGACTAATACCCTTGGGAAAGGTATGAATCCCTCATCTCCCCAGGTGTCCTGGGTTTGACATTAAACTGTATCTAATGTGAAGTTCCAATTTTGGAGCTTTTGAGAGTGTGGAGTAACCCTTAATTACTATTACTCCCGTCCACCCTGACCCGGAGTGGTAGTACCTTTTAGGGTCCGATCTATGGGTTAAAAAAGCCTCAACTAAATGTTGTATACCTCTTTACCGGCCCTAAATATCTATATGTTATATACTTCTCTTACTTCTTCTTACTCTGTCGTTTATTCTTCTGGACGGATCTGGTATATCTTCTAAGGTCTCGTCTGGTCTTCTATTGAGGATTCCGGGTCTGGTTTCGGTTTGGGATCGTTCCTTATCAGAAGCCTTGTGTCATTGATAGCTTTTAGTAATTAACACAAGACTTCGATTTACGATGATGTTACTTTATTCGTAGATTCCCCAGACCAGAGAATCACGCAGTGAGACTCACATCTTGCTAGCTTCGCTTCTAAGTTCTAACTGTAACTAACTGAGTTGCTTACCCCTTAAACCGGAAGGGGGCTTTCTATTGCCTTCCGATTCTCACGATCATCCCCAGAACGCAAGGTCAGAGTGAGGTCAAACGCAGTCACTCACTCTCAAGGCCATCAGCTGCACTAATATGATTTCTACACTATTGTCATAATCATTAGGTATCTAATGATTATGTAACATAAAAAATACAGACAAATAAAAAAGGAGAGACAAAAACTTACCTGATGGTAAACTCGCCTCTCCGACGCCATAGGCGTTGACTGCCCGTATTCGAAAGGCATACAAGGCGTCAGGTATCAGGTTCGATACTCGGCTAGTTCGAAATCCATTTTCGAGTTCGCTTGTCTTCGACGCTGGGACAGCTGTTGATAAATGTGAAAACGAAGAGGAATTAAAATCAGTTGAAAAGAAGAGAGAAAAAAACTGCACCCCTTGGACTTTAACGAACCCCTTGAAGGACAAAGCTAGATAGGAACTACACAATAATGCTACGTTCTGTCATTGTTGTACCTCGAGTATCAGAGTCAACAGAGAAATAATAGGAAGGAATAAAACGATTATTAAGGATTGGGAAAAAAGGTTTACTAAGCAAAGATACAAGGTGAACAGAAGTAATTAGCAATTGCTAGGTTAGATTAACAAACGGTTGTACGTCAAGTATCAGAGTTAACAGAAAAATAATGGGAAGGAACAATGCGAGTATTAAGGATTGAGAAAAAGCTTTACTAAGCAAAAATTCAAGGTGAACAGAGTAATTAGTAGTTACAAGGTTGAATTTTTAAAAATCTAGTAAAAATTAATAAGAAATCGGTGTTGTGTTGTAACTCAAGTATCAGAGAATAATAGGAAGAAACAACGAGTATTAAGGATTGGTAAAAGGGTTTACTAAGCAACGATACAAGGTAAACGGGTAATTATCAATTTAAAAATAAATCTAGTCAAAATGAATAAAAGATTGCAGTCTGAATGTGTTTTAACAGAGAAATAATACGAAGAAACACAATGAGTGTTAAGTAGAGGGGAAAAGATTTACTAAGCATAGATACAAGGTGAAATCAGTAATTATCAGTTGTTAGGTTGAATATATATATTATATATATATATATATATATATATATATATATATATATATATATATATATATATAAGATACTATAAAGAAACAAACTTTATTTCACTATGCCGAGTAAGGCTATATTTATAGTAAAAATTAAAAGAATTTTGAACATTTTCCACGCGCGGGAGCAGCCGAGCCGGGTTAACATCACGGAATTAGCCGATTTAACATCACGGAAAAAAATTTCAAATATACGGCGTTCATCAACTTCTTAATCAACGGATGATTACAATATCGCCGTGGGATAAGTACTATAAAAAATCACCTAGTATTTCAATAACTCTGAAGATGGAATTTTACTTCCGAAAATTTTTAGTTTTGAAAAAAAAAAAAAGTTAAATAAATTCAACACATATTGCATTGTAAATTGCCTTCAAAATCTATATATATATATATATATATATATATATATATATATATGGAGGATATGTGCTTAATTGAAGTCATACCTAATTCTGAAAGTTAATTAGTTAATAATTAATGAATTTAGGCGGGCATATATGTTCAAATGTAAGGCTAAACAAATCGAGAAAATGTCAATCCCTGAATGTACATTTCAACCTATGAGGTCTCACCAGCAAGGTTATAGACATGGGAGACTGCTCCGTGTGTGACTCGAAACCTCGACTGTCAAGCTGACAGGCGAAGTCTCTTTTCAACCTTTTTAACCACCCTACGGACTGGGACGAAAAGTGTTTTAAATGTAAACCAAAAAAGATTGTAACACGAATACTTGCAGACAATTTAACTTGCAGAGAACTTACCGTCTTCGAGAACTTTCCATGTTCTGTCATGCGTGTGAATTCCTTCTATGATGTAGTACTGAATTGGAAAACCGCCATCATTTGCTTGGGACCAAATCAACTCCAATGAAGTGCTGCTAAGTGAGCTCAACGAGGCAAATACACCAGAGGGGCGACGAGGAGGACCTGTAAAGCAAAACGTTTACTTTCTTTTTACTGTTAGTTTTTTTTTCTCAATAACATTACAAGAAGAATCTATATATAAATACTCGTGTTCCTACATATCTTTAGACTTAAAATAATTGCACAACCTATATATTAGATTATTAATACAAAAGATGATGAAAGTTAAAACAATATGTAGGGATGACAAGACATTCGGACCACCCTGTAGATTAATATACAGCGTGGTCGAAAGTCTTGTCAGCCCTACATATGTTTTATAGTTAAAATAATTACATAACTTATATATTAGATTATTAATACAAAAGATGATGAAAGTTAAAACAATATGTAGAGGTGACAAGACTTTCGGACCACCCTGTAGATTAATATACAGCGTGGTCGGAAAGTCTTGTCACCCCTACATATGTTTTATAGTTAAAATAATTACATAACTTATATATTAGATTATTAATACAAAAGATGATGAAAGTTAAAACAATATGTAGAGGTGACAAGACTTTCGGACCACCCTGTAGATTAATATACAGCGTGGTCGGAAAGTCTTGTCACCCCTACATATGTTTTATAGTTAAAATAATTACATAACTTATATATTAGATTATTAATACAAAAGATGATGAAAGTTAAAACAATATGTAGAGGTGACAAGACTTTCGGACCACCCTGTAGATTAATATACAGCGTGGTCGGAAAGTCTTGTCACCCCTACATATGTTTTATAGTTAAAATAATTACATAACTTATATATTAGATTATTAATACAAAAGATGATGAAAGTTAAAACAATATGTAGAGGTGACAAGACTTTCGGACCACCCTGTAGATTAATATACAGCGTGGTCGGAAAGTCTTGTCACCCCTACATATGTTTTAGAGTTAAAATAATTACATAACTTATATATTATATTATTAAAACAAAAAATAATGTAAGTGAAAATAATATCTAAGGGTGACAAGACTTTCAGACCATCCTGTATATTATATTATTAAAACAAAAAATAATGAAAGTTAAAACAATATGTAGAGGTGACAAGACTTTCAGACCACCCTATATATCATATTATTAAAACAAAATAATGAAGGTTAAACCTAGGGGTGACAAGACTTTCCGACCACCCTGTAGATTAATGTATAGCGTGGACGGAAAATCTTGTCACCCCTATATATTTTTTAGAGTTAAAATAATAACATAACTTATATATTATATTATTAAAACAAAAAAAAGAAAAAAGTTAAAACAATATGTTAGGGGTGACAAGACTTTCGGACCACCCTGTATATTATATTATTAAAACAACAATTGATGAATGTTAAAACAATATGTAGGGATGACAAGACATTCGGACCACCCTGTAGATTAATATACAACGTGGTCAGAAAGTCTTGTCACCCCTACATATTTTTTAGAGTTAAAATGATTAAATAACTTATATATTATATTATTAAAGCAAACAATAATGAAAGTGAAAACAATATGTGGGGATGACAAGACTTTCAGACCACCCAGTATATCATATTACTAAACCAAAAAATAATGAAAGTTACAACAATATCTAGGGGTGACAAGACTTTCGGACCACCCTGTAGATTAATATACAGCGTGGACGGAAAGTCTTGTCACCCCTACATATTTTTTAGAGTTAAAATAATTACATAACTTATATATTATATTATTAAAGCAAACAATAATGAAAGTGAAAACAATATGTAAGGGGTGACAAGACTTTCACACCACCCTGTATATTATATTATTAAAACAAAAGATAATGAAAGTTAAAACAGTATATAAGGGTGACAAGACTTTCAGACCACCCTGTAGATTAATATACAGCGTGGTCGGAAAGTCTTGTCACCCCTACATATTTTTTAGAGTTAAAATAATTACATAACATATTATTAAAACAAAAATAATGGGTTAAAACGATATGTAGGAGTGACTAGACTATCGGACCCCACACACACACACACACCAGTAGATTAACCAGTGTGGTTAGAAAATCTTGTCACACCTAGATATGTTAGAGGTAAAATAATTACATAACTTATATCTTATATCTTAATACCAATACTCGTATTCTTTAATTTTGCGACCGTTATCATCTTCCATCTCCCTCTGGTTAAAAGTGAGATCTTCCAAATCATCCAAAATGAAATGCAAAAATGTAAATCCTTATTATCTGCTGTTGCTTTGCCGCCGACTTCTTATTTCTTTTTCATTACATTTTTATTATAAAAAAAAGGAATAAAACATGCTACACAGAAAAAATATAATAACAAACAAACAAATAAAGAAAATGAGTACTGGAAAGATAGAGAGGGTGGATGGGTGCGTGGAAGTGATGACGCTAATCCGTTTCAATCGCATATATTGAAAAGATGGAAAGAAAGAAGAAATGAGTGAGAGAGAGTTAAATGAAGATTATTATACTTTTTAAATATTGAACTATTTAGCAATAGCTCTTAAGTAAACATATCAAATGTTGTAATAATTGAATTATCATAATGTGGTATATCCACAGGTTCCGCTAGTTATTATACAGTAATATTGAATATAGGCGGTTTTACTCTGTACGTTAGGGTAGGTCGATTTTTCACTTTCTTTAAAATATCAAATTGTCCATCTATGCGAAAGTTGTGTGTTAGTATACTGAATACTGATACCTAAAATTAGATCTTTTACTTGCACCATTGTTTGAGGAAATAGCATCAAAGATCGTCTACTAAAATGCACTAAAATTCTTGTTTTCTACAGGTTAAATTTTGCGAAAACGAGGATTTTTAGAGCATTTTAGTAGACGATCTTTGATGCTATTTCCTTAAACAATGGTGTTAATTTTGAGTATTTGAATATTAATCTAATGAAATTTTAATGTAATTTAAATTTTAATGTGATGAAATATATTAAATTAGAAAGACCAAGGAAATTAAATAAGAACTTATACAAAAAGATTACATTTATTTTAATTATATTTTGATTGGTCTCTATATCAAAATACAACCCCTTGGCAAAGGCAATTACAGGTATGTACTGAATTTTATTGACGATTTTTCCATAAATCTGATACACCGCTAGCAACCAAACAATATCTAGCAGACGTCAGTCCATATAGTAATGTCAAGCGCAGTGTAAGCGCAGTGTAAGCGCAGTGTAAGCGTGCTGGGCCCATAACCTGTTGAGGATTTTTAGTGCATTTTAGTAGACGATCTTTGATGCTATTTCCTTAAACAATGGTACAAGTAAAAGATCTAATTTTTGATATCAGTATTCAGTATACTAACACACAACTTTCGCATAGATGGACATCTATCTCTATCTTTCCCCTACTCTGTCTTTCTTATTATATTTTTCTGTGTAGCATGTCTTTTGTCTTCCCTTTCTTTCTTTATGATAAAAACGGAATAGTCCATTATTTAGCTAAGGACTCATAAGAAAAAAGAAATCGGTGGATAAGTGGGATCAGATAATCAGAATTTCCATTTTTGCATTTCTTCTTGGACGATTTGGACGGTCTCATTTTTAACCAGAGAGTGTTGCAAGATGGTAACGGTCGTAGAATTAAGGAACACGAGTATTAATATGTAGATGGGTCATTTTGTGTAAAACATTGTTTTCTATTGATGCGTTGTAAACAACAAACTCGAATGGACTTAACAAAGAGATTAGTCAGTTTCAAAGAGAATAATAAGATTTATCTAAAATGATACGAAAGATGTGGCGCTGGGTGCATCAAATTGATATCTGTCTATTCGATAGAAAGAAAGAAAGAAAGAAAGAAAGAAGAAAGAAAGATTGGCAATTAATTTTCTGGAAAGAAAGAAAGAAAGAAAAGAAGAAAGAAGAAAGAAAGAAAGAAAGATTGGCAATTAATTTTTCTGGAAAGAAAGAAGAAGAAGAAGAAAGAAAGAAAGAAAGAAGAATGTCTATGTCTTTTGCTGGTAAGAAGAAAGAAGAAAGAAAGAAAGATTGGCAATTAATTTCTGGAAAGAAAGAAAGAAAGAAAGAAAGAAAGAAAGAAAGATTGGCTATGTATTTTTCTGGTAAGAAAGAAAGAAAGAAAGAAAGAAAGAAAGAAAGAAAGAAATTATGTCTCTGTCTTTGCTGTAAGAAAGAAAGAAAGAAGAAAGAAGAAAGAAAGAAAGATTGGCAATTAATTTTCTGGAAAGAAAGAAAGAAAGAAGAAAGAAGAAAGAAAGAATGTCTATGTCTTTGCTGGTAAGAAAGAAAGAAAGAAAGAAAGAAAGAAAGATTGGCAATTAATTTTCTGGAAAGAAAGAAAGAAAGAAAGAAAGAAAGAAAGAAAGATGGCTATGTATTTTCTGGAAGAAAGAAAGAAAGAAGAAAGAAAGAAAGAAAGAAAGAAATTATGTCTCTGTCTTTGCTGGTAAGAAGAAAGAAAAGAAAGAAAGAAAGAAAGAAAGATTGGGCTATGTATTTTCTGGTAAGACAGACAGAAAGAAAGAAAGAAAGAAAGAAGAAAAAATTATGTCTCTGTTTTGCTGGAAGAAAAAAGAAAGAAGAAAGAAAGAAAGAAAGATTGGCTATGTATTTTCTGGTAAGAAGAAAGAAAGAAAGAAAGAAAGAAAGAAGAAAGAAAGAAAGAAATTAATGTCTCTGTCTTTGCTGGTAAGAAAGAAAAGAAAGAAAGAAAGAAAGAAAGAAAGAAAGAAAGATTGCTATGTATTTTCTGGTAAGACAGACAGAAAGAAAGAAAGAAAGAAAGAAAGAAAGAAATTATGTCTCTGTCTTTGCTGGAAAGAAAGAAAGAAAAAGAAAGAAAGAAAGAAAGAAAGATTGGCTATGTATTTCTGGTAAGACAGACAGAAAGAAGAAGAAAGAAAGAAAGAAAGAAAGAAATTAATGTCTCTGTCTTTACTGGTAAGAAAGAAAGAAAAGAAAGAAAGAAAGAAAGAAAGAAAGAAAGAAAGAAAGAAAGATGGCTACGTATTTTCTGGTAAGACAGACAAAGAAAGAAAGAGAAAGAAAGAAAGAAAGAAAGAAAAAATTATATCTATATCTTTTCTCATAAGAAAGAAAGAAAGAAAGAAAGAAAGAAAGAAATTATGTCTCTGTCTTTGCTGGTAAGAAAGAAAGAAAAGAAAGAAAGAAAGAAAGAAAGAAAGAAATGAATTATGTCTCTGTCTTTTCTGGCAAGAAAGAAAGAAAGATGTGAATATTTCTTTTACGTATATATATATATATATATATATATATATATATATATATATAATATATATATATATATATATAGGGGTGAGAGAGAGATTTATATCCTTTCTTCATTCTTTTGTCAGGTGTCACCTAACAAAAACGTGACCCTTTCATTTTTAAATGATGTGTGACACAACCCCACCCATTACTACTTCATTATTAACCCTTTCAAGTCACATCCCACCGAGAGAGAGAGAGAGGGGGGCAGACAGACAGACAGACAGACAGAGACAGAGCGAGTTCATCACAATTCCAATCGTGGCTCTTTGTTCGAAGTAGGAAATGTCTGAAAGCGAAAATGATGACTTTTTAATGTTGATTTTACAAGACACTCGGACGCAGCTGCTGCTGCTGCTGCTGCTGCTGCTGCAAGGCGGAAGGGGACGAACAGGTACCACCCACCCACTCGCCCATTATTGATGCTAAAAACCGAAATTGATCTCCGTTATTTCTTCAGATCAATTACTCTATTGTTGCCAGTGCCCTTAATTAAGGACCACTTGGACTCTTCCAATGATCTCCTTACTAAATTGACTGCGCAATAGGAGGCGGGGCGCGAAAGATGGGTTCTTTATTTTATTTTTATTTTTGTAGAATGACATCAGTCCTCATTTGAAGGAATTCTGGTTTCTGTTGGTTGTTAATTACAAAACACAACTTAGTCTGACACAAGATCGTGGGTGCTTTATAAGGATCGAACTCGGTTGTAAATAAATTAACATTTCAAAGACGGTTTCGTTTTTTTTTTTTTTCTCTTTCTTTGTAGAATGACATCAGTCCTCAATTGAAGGAATTTTGGTTTCTGTTGGTAGTTAATTACGAAACATATCTTAGTTTGACACAAGGACATGGGCGCTTTATAAGGATCGAACTCGGTTGTAAATAAACTAACATTTCAAATTTATTTATTTATTTATTTATTTATTGTAGAATGACATCAGTCCTCATTTGAAGGAATTCTGGTTTATGTTGGTAGTTAATTACGAAACACATCTTAGTTTGACACAAGGATATGGACCCTTTATTAGGACTGAACTTGGTTCTAAATTAACTAACATATCAAGTTTACTATCAATTTCATTATGAAGAATGGCATTTATTTATTTATTTAATGGCTTAAAAGCCGTCCTATCGGGCAGCAATTAAGCTAGCTTATGGTGAAGGGTTTTTTTTTTTGGGGGGGGGGTTCTTAGTTGGTTGGTTGGTAGGATTTTGCTGCATGTCAAACTTTGTTGGGTTATTTCATACCGAAGTCGTCTTTATTTATTTTCTGCTAAGAAAAAAGAAAGAAAGAAAGAAACAAACAAAGAAACAAAGAAATAAAGAATGTGTATGTCTTTTTTAATGAGAAAGAAAGAAAGAAAGAAAGAAGAAAGAAAGAAAAGAAATTATGTATATGTCTTTTTAATGAGAAAGAAAGAAATATTTGCTATGCATTTTCTGGTAAGAAAGAAAGAAGAAAGAAAGAGATAAGAAAAAGAAAGAAAGAATGTGTATGTTTTTTAATGAGAAAGAAAGAAAGAAAGAAAGAAAAGAAGAAAGAAAGAAAGAAGAAAGAAAGAAGGAAGGAAGGAAAGAAAGAATGATGTATATGTCTTTTTAATAAGAAAGAAAAAAGAAAGATTTGCTATGTATTTTCTGATGAGAAAGAAAGAAGAAACGAAAGAAAGAAAGAAAGAAAGAAAGAAAGAAAGAAAGAAAGAAATTATGTATATGTCTTTTTAAGGAGTAAGCAAGAAAGAAACAAAGAAAGGAAGGAAGAAAGATATTTTTTGTTTTTTTGTCTTTTCTGATTGGAAAGAAAGAAGAAAGAAAGAAGAACGAAAGATCAAACATCCTATTGCTACCAGTGCCCTTAATTAGGAACCACTTGGACTTTTCCTATGACCTCCTTACTGAATTGATTGCGCAACATGAGGCGGGACGCAAATAGGTTCCTTTTTTTGTTTTTTTTCTTTTTAAAAATTTTTTAGAATCAGTCCTAGATTGAAGGAATCTTGGTTTGTGTTGGTAGTTAATTACGAAACACAGCTTAGTTTGACACAAGGACATGGACGCTTTATAAGGATCAAACTCGGTTCTAAATAAACATTTAAATCTCACTATCACTTACACGAACTAGCAAGAATGTGTACCCTCCGGGCGTAAGTATTTAAATTTTAATGTAATGAAATATATATCAAATTAGAAAGACTAACGAAATTAAATAAGAACTTATACAAAAAGATTACACTTATTTTAACTATATTTTGATTGGTCTCTATATAAAATTAATAACTAAACACAGTTTTATTTGACACAAGGTCAAGGTCAGGGCGCTTCATAAGAATCGAACTCGATTGTACATAAACTAACATATCAAGCTTAATGTCAATTACACTAATGATAGTTAGGTTTGGTTAGTTGGGTTTTACGGCATGTCAACCCCTTGAGTCATTTTATGCCGAATACTTCTATTGGTAAAAAAAATGTTTAATGCTAACAAAGTTCTGAAATAATTTCATTTTAAAATGGATAATACAATTTTGTTTATAAACTCATGTTTTTTCTATTTAATATATAGATGGGACCCTAACAGGTACTACCAATCCGGGTCAGAGTGGACCAGGGAGAAATGGTGATGAAGGGGTGCTCCACATTCCCCAAACCTCCAAAACTGGAACCTCACCATCAGATAGAGTTTAACGTAATTCCCAGGACATGTAGACCCTCAGACCACCTTCTAGCACCCATATGATAAACAGGGGTTGGGCTTGCCATAAGGGCAATACGGTTGGGGCAATCATATAGGTGCTAGGGTGTGACCATCCGATTGGTCGGAGGGGGCCTCTCCGACTGCCCGCCTAGCTTAAGTAAGGGTCTAAGTGGAGTGTTGCATGTCATGGACTGCTCATCCACCATAACTCTGTCCTTAAGCATCAACAGGTCGCTACCCACGGCCAACAGGTGGCCCCATTTGGGGGAGTCTTACCCCTCTGCAGAGGTGCAGTCGGTGCATTCTAACGCCCCAGCCGACAGGGCGGTACACTAATGAAGATGGGCGTTTATTTATTTACTAAAAGCGGCTACCCAGCATCGACTGGGTAGAGAGCGGGGAACCTGGCGTATTGATTTGTTTACTTTTGAGATTTACAAATGCTCAGATCAATTACTCTATTGCTGCCAGTGCCCTTAATTAGGGACCACTTGTGCTTTTCCAATGGTATACTTACTGAATTAATTGCGCAATAAGAGGCGGGTGAAAGATGGTTTCTTTTTTTGTTTATTTCTTTTTTTAGGATCATTCCTCAATTGAAGGAATTCTGGATTGTGTTGGTAGTTAATTATGAAACACAGCTAAGTTTGACAAAAGGCCATGGGCATTTTATAAGGATAGAACTCGGCTGTAAATAAACTAACATTTTAAGCTTACTATCAATTATACTATCTAGCAAGAATATGCACACCCACCCTGGTTTAAGTATTTAAGTTTTTTGATATAATGAAATATATTAAATTATAAAGACCAATGAAATTAAATAAGAATGCATATAAAAAGATTTTAATTATATTTTAATTGGTTTCTATGTAAAATTAATTACAAAACACAGTTAAGATTGTCACTAGGTCATGGGCGCTTCTCAAGGATCAAACTCGGTTGTAAATAAATTCAAACATTTCTGATGAAAGTGTTCAAAATTTTTCAAATGTCTTTGAAACAATGTCCATATTCCGAGGAGTACAATAGAACACTCAACACTCAAATAAACCTTCAATTTTGTTTTATGGGTAATGCTGTATTAGACCATAACCGTTTTTCAATCCTTCCATAGGCCACAGATGTCTTCTGGATGCGCAGGTGAATCTCAGAATCCAATGAGCCATCACAAGTCAGTATACTTCCCAAGTATGTGAAAGATTCAACAACATTCAAAAAAGTACCATGAATGGTTATAGTTGGTTTGATATACGGTTCACTTTTTACGGGGGTGAACATTACCTTTGTTTTCGTCAAGCTTATTTTTAATCCAAAACCAGTACATGAGGCAAATAGGTTCAATATTTTGAATATCCTCCTCAGTATGAACCAGAAAGTCAACGTCGTCAGTATAAAGGAACACTCTAATGAGTGTGTATGGTGTCTTTGACTTGAAGTTGAATCTTCCCAAGTCGAAAACCCTTCCCGTGGTTCTAAATTCCAAGAGGACGCCCTTGTCACAATGCTGGAATGCATGAGTTAATATTACAGATAAAAATATTGAAAAGAGGGTAATTTATGAGGAAGTGCGTCCCGGTCTCCTGCCTCAAAAATTGCTACCCGGTGACTATCAAAATAACAACCCCAGCTCGTCGTAATTCTTGTTTATTTATCGTAATTTGTCGTAATTCTTGTTTAGATATGAAGATGTATATATAGTTTGGAATAGACTGAGATAGATAGATAAACAAACAAAATAATATAGAGATAGATATTTTCGACAAGGAAATGTATTTGGGGATGAGGGGTCGCATCTTTTTTTGTCGTAATTCTTTTTCATTTATATTAAAAGCAAGACATTAAACAAACATGAATAAAAAATCTTAGTATTTAAAGTAATATAGATAAATATGAACAAATTGAGATAGACAGATAGATAGATATGAAGATGGATAGTTTTGAATTGACTGAGCTGGGCCGTTATTTTAATAGTCACCGGGTAGCAATTTTTGAGGCAGGAGACCGGACGCACTCCTCATAAATTACCGAAAAGAGAGTTAGGGCCAAGACATCTCCCTGCTTAAACACGTTATCTATTGGTATTTCATCCGACAATCTATCACTCATGATAATTCTAGCTTTCATACTATTGTGCAACCGCTTGAGTATATTCCCAAATACTGGTGGGCACCCAGCTTCACCCAATATCGTCCAAAGTGCATTTCTGTTGACTATATCAAAAGCTTTTGTCAAATCGACAAAAACCTGATACAGGGGGACCCGTTGCTCAATGCACTTCTCTTGTACTTGCCTAGCCGAAAATACCATGTCGTTTGTTCCTCTGCCAGACCTAAAACCACTTTGTGAATCAGGAATGACTACAGGACAAATGTACAAAAGCAATCGATTCCACAAGGCTCTTGTTTTTTTTAATGTTAAGCTTTTTATATCAAGATATACAAAGATTTTTTTTCTGATTAGATTAAATTTTCTTACTTTATAAGCAAATTAGTTGTAAGATTTGATAACTGATAACACATTAATAATTTTTTAAAATTCTCACTATGTTTACTGGTGTTTGGGGCAATAGCAAGAAATCTCCATTTGGTTCTGTTATTCTGGAGACCATTTCAAGAGTTATTCCTTTGTACTCCATCCTTTTCTGTGCCATATCTGTTTCTGTTGTCCACACTTTTCCTTTCTCCGTACGAATGTCTGTTAACTACATTGACCAACTCTGCAAGCATACTGGATGCAGTGCAGAGGACCTCCAGGGGGCAATGAATGATAGGGAGGGTTGGCGAGAGATTTGCATGGATATCCGTGCTAATTGCGCGACATGATGATGATGATGATTATTGGTTACTTCTCTCTGTCATCGGGGTGGCCTAAAGTCGGTATCAGCCAATCAGCGAGGGAGTCTCTCCCCTTTTCACTAGCGCTAGACGAAGGAGATTGTTTTTGCGTCTGAAGTGGAGCGCCACACCTACCACCAGCTCCTTACTTTACCGCACAGGTCCCTGTGCTACTCATACGCTGAGTTGGCGAGGGCCGGTATCGAACTAGGAACCTTATGGTTTCTAGCCGAACGCTCTACCAACTGAGATAACGTTAATATTTGACGTGCCGTAAAACCAACTACCAGCCACCAGCCACCAACCAACCAACCATCCAACCATCCAACCAACCATCAACGGCCTCAGGTGAACCAGCGACTGCGTACGAAAGTCTGTTAACTTTTGTGATCTGAATTTTTTGTTTTTTTTATAAAGTCCAGACAGGACAAATCAATACCTCCCCGTTTCTCCCCACGCCCCCCTTTCTTCTTGGACATTGATTATTAACGATGCAATTGCAAACCGTGCAAATTTAATAATATTCTCCAACATTTTTCCTTTGAGAAACTGGCAAATGATCGATCTTTAATAATTATGGGGAAGGGAAGTCTTGTTAAGCTTAAATAATTCTATTATCGTCTGAAGGACAGCAAAACAAAAAAGGGGGGAGCAAAAAAGGGGGGCTACGCTTACAGTCAAATAACATCCAAATAATTTTGTTTCAAATTCATAAATTAGCTTCTTTTGTTTTAATGTCTAAACTTCTAAGATGAGACAAGTTGTTATTATTTACAATTTTCCTCATCTTGGTTGCTATACACACAACGTTTCAGCCGTTGTACTCTCCGGCCTTTTTCAGTTGTTTTTTGTATGTGGGTCAATATAAAGTAAAAAAGTAAAGTCTTCGGTGCGGCCTAATACCAGTATCAGCCAGATAGCGAGCGAGTCTATCCCCTTTTCAAAATTAGAGCATGCAACCTTAGACGATTATCATTGTTTTTCAAAATAAGTTTTGATAAATACATGCCCGGTAATAAATATTCATATATTAGTAAAAAGTAAAGTCGTCTGGGTGGCCTAATGTCAGTGTCAGCCAGATAGCGAGGGAGTCTATCCCGTTTTCACTAGCGCTAGACCAAGGAGATTATTTTTAGCGTCTGGGGTGTTGCGCCACACCTACCATCAGCTCCTCACTTTACCACACAGATCCCTATGCTACTCATACGCTGGGTTGGCTAGGGCCGGTATCGAACCAGGAACTTTGTGATTCCTAGTCGAACGCTCTACCGACTGAGCTTACCAGGGATGAAGTGTTGTTATTCATATCATTTACAAGTCTCAAACTATTTTCCTTATCTTGGTTGTTATATTTACAACGTTACGGCCGTTGTACTCTCCGGCCCTCTTCAGGTGTTTTTTTTTGTATATGGGTCGAGATATTACCAGGGATAAATCCAAGTTTTTGAAATGAAGTGTTGTTATTCATATCTGGTCTTTCAATTATTTATTTTTTAAATTTTCCTATTTGCTCTTCAGTATCACCCCCCCCCAAAAACACGATCTACCCAGCCCTTTCTTTTCTCTCTCTCTCTCTCTCTCTCTCTCTCTCTCTCTCTCCTCTCTCTCTCTCTCTCTCTTTTTAACATCTTTTGAATCTTAAATATATTCATCTTTCTTTATATTATTCTCTTTCTTTTTCCCACTATCTGTGTCTGTCTATCTTTTGAACTCTAGCAAATATATGCACCTCTCCGGCCCTCTTCAGGTGTTTCTTTTGTATATGGTTCGAGATATTATTAGGGATATATCTAAGTTTCTGAGATTAAATGTTATTATCCCCATTATTCACAAAAAACAAAAAAGAAAGAAAGAAAAAGTTAAAATTATAGAAAGAAAGAATTGTTGAATTCGGAAAAAAAAAACAAGAAAGAAAGAATCAGAATTAAATTAAAAAGAAATAATTGTTAAACTTGAAGGAATGAAGAAAAAAAAGAAAGAAAGAAAAAAAGAAAGAAAGAAAAAAAAGAAAGAAAGAAAAAAAAGAAAGAAAGAAAAAAATAAATAAATAAATGCTAAATTTGAAAGAAAAAAAGAAAAAAAAATTTAAAACCTACCTGTAAGTTAGAATATTTAAATGTATACCATATTTCAGAAGAAAAAAAAACAATATAATTTATGTTGTATCGTTGAGGTGAAATGATACACAGAAGAAATTGAGTGCCTGATATATTCATTCAGCACCAGTATCCGCTGCTAACGGATACATACAAAACAATTAACAACTTACAAGAAATAGAGGGGGGGTCAAATGTGGTATAGCCAAATTCAATAAGATCACTCCGAATATTAATCAGCTTATTAATCGACCCTATAGGGCCGATTTAGCTCAGTCGGTAGAGTGTTCGGCTAAGAATCACAAGGTTCTGGGTTCGATACCGACCCTCGCCAACTCAGTGTATGAGTAGCACAGCGATATGTTCGCTAAAGTAGGGAGCTGATGGTAGGTGTAGCGCTCCACCTCATATGCTAAAATTATCTCCTTGGTCTAGCGCTTGTTGAAAAGGGGATAGACTCCCTCGCTGTCTGGCTGATATCGACATTAGGCCGCCCCGACGACTTTACTTTTTACTTTACTTTATTAATCAACTGTTGAAGGCCTTAACCGTAGACTATTTAAGGCTATGAGACAGTCCATATGTTAGAGTGCTGGAGGGGTGCTAGCTACTCTACAACACCAACCAACCAACCAACCAACCGACCAGATTTACCAGAAAAAGATCTGAAGACGATGCCGGGCTTGAGTTAGCGGCCCCATCCCGTTGGTTTTTAGTCCATATTTCTCCTCTCGGTTCGTTGCCCACAGAGGCTTAAAGAGGTCCGTATTGATTTTGAATTAGCACCCCCCCCCCTATAACAGATGTTAACCGTGCAAATTTAAAATCCGAAATATTCTATTTCAATTCAGCCGTTCTGAACACTACCCACTGAACCATACGCGCAAGTGTCGTCCGCCTTAGTTTGAATATTTTTACCTTGCAGCACTCGCTGATCGCTGTTGCGTGAGTAACCACTAAAGACAGAATCACTCGTGAGAAAAGCACCCCCTATTAAAGAAGGAACGGGAAGAGATAGCAGTCCCGTGCGCCATCTTGCTTGAACGCCTCCAGATGTTTTGTAAAACAATCTTAAAACACTCCAGTTGGTTGGTTGGTTGGCTGGTTGGTTGGTTCGTTCGTTCGTTTGACTTTACGGCATGTCAACACTTGTTGGGTTATTCATTATATGTAAAACAATCTTACGAGCCCATTTCGTTCATTGGTTGGTTGGTTGGTTGGTTGGTTTGATTTTACGGAATGTCAACACTTGTTGGGTTATTTTATGCCAAAGACATTTTGTTTTGTAAAACAATCTTACGAGTTCATTTGGCTGGTTGGCTGGTTGGCTGGTTCGTTGATTGGTTGGTTGGTTTTACGGCATGTCAACCCTTGTTGGGTTATTTTATGCCAAAGACATTTTGTTTTGTAAAACAATCTTACAAGTCCAGTTGGCTGGTTGGTTGGTTGGTTGGTTTGATTTTACGGAATGTCAACACTTGTTGGGTTATTTTATGCCAAAGACATTTTGTTTGTAAAACAATCTTACGAGTTCATTTGGCTGGTTGGCTGGTTGGCTGGTTCGTTGATTGGTTGGTTGGTTTTACGGCATGTCAACCCTTGTTGGGTTATTTTATGCCAAAGACATTTTGTTTTGTAAAACAATCTTACAAGTCCATTTGGTTGGTTGCTGGTTGGTTGGTTGGTTGGTTGGTTGGTTTTACGGCATGTCAACCCTTGTTGGGTTATTTTATGCCAAAGACATTTTGTTTTGTAAAACAATCTTACGAATCCATTTGGTTGGCTGGTTGGCTGGTTGGTTCGTTGGTTGGTTTTTACGGCATGTCAACCCTTGTTGAGTTATTTTATGCCAAAGACATTTTGTTTTATTCATTCTCTATGGTATTTTTTTTTCAAACTCAATATTTTAAAGCCATTTTAAAAAACTCATTTATTCTATTCAAGGTTATTTCCTATAAGTCTAACATGATCAAAGGGGGACCACTCTTGACTGATAAATTATTTATTGATCTACTAGAAAAAAGAAGACGGGGGTTAGGGTTAGGGTTAGGGGTTAGGGTTAGGGTTTAGGGTTAGTTTAAAGGGAAAATAAATAAATAATTTATCAGTCAAGAGTGGTTCCCTTTGATCATGTTAGATATAGAAAATAACCCTATTTAACCTATACATGGGACCCTAAATGGTATTACTCCTCCGGTTCAACAGTCCTGTAGGTTGGGGTTTTAGAATACACCGACTGCACCTCTGCAGATGGCTAAGAATCCCCTTCAGGTGGCTGAGCAGTCCATGACATCCAACACTCCATTTTGGTTCTTACTTAGGTTAAGGCGATCGGAGAGGCTCCCTCCGATTATCGGCTGGTGAAGTCAAACCCTAGGTCCTATATGATTGTCCCACCCCTATTGCCCTTATGGCAACCCCCCCAACCCTTTTAATCATATATGTGCTAGAAGGAGGTGGCTGAGGGTTTTAGCGTCCTGGGTATGGCGTTAAACTCTAAATGATGGTGAGGTTCCAGTTCTGGGGATCTGGGAAATGTGTTGCACCCCTTCATCACCATTACTCCCAGGTCCACTGCCCCGAAGTCGTAGCACCTGTTAGGCTCCTATCTATGGGTTGAATAGAACAAATACTTTTATTTTTAAAAATTGAGTATCAAAAATGAATTTATTTCAAAACTTTGTCGGCATTATATGACCTAAGAAGGCTGATACACCGTAAAACAACCGCGCAAACAAATTACTCCAGTTCAGAGTTGACCTGGGAGTAATGATGATGGTGAAGGGGTACTCCATACTCCCCCAGAGATCCAGATTTGAAACTTCACCTTTAGATGTAGTGTAACGTCATACCCAGCACAAACGAATCCAATTGTGTGTACAGCTCATTTTCTTGGAGCATAGAACAAACGACCAGAGATTCTTTGGATAATGTCGGTTCGGTGAGGCTACTTAACACCAGAATTAAAACGCTACCATTATCATCTTGCAACACCCTCTGGTTAAAAATGAGACCGTCTAAATCGTCCAAGAAGAAATGCAAAAATGTAAACCCGCCCCTCGGGGATTGGAGGTCCAGTGGCTTCTGCCCTGGATCTTACAAGTTAACACCCCCCCATGCAACACATGCCCTCTTAATTTGAGGGGGCGGGACTGGGTTTATTGCCCAGTACCTGAGGCGCACACCCCCTTGAGAGGTAATGCCGACGGTATCAACGCATTTTTTGCACCCGCCACCCATGAGCTTCGGTTTGTGTGTGGTCCGACATTAATAGTGCCTTGTGCCTAACCCGTACAACGTGGGGTACGTGATGAATATCATGTAAACACTTTTTATCTAGTGTTGTTTATCCGGGGAATTCTTATTTCTTATGAGTGTTGTCACCTCAGCTAAATAATGGACCATTCCGTTTTTATTATAAAGAAAAAAGGGAGGAAAAAGGACATGCAACACAGAAAAAATAATAAGAAAGAAAGAGAATAGAGAAAAGATATAGAGAGGTGGTGAGCGCGCAAAAGTGGTAACGCTAATCTGTTTCAATCGAAAATAATAAGATATCTTTATAATAAAACGGAATGGTCCATTATTTAACTGAGGTGGCGACACTCATAAGAAATAAGAATTCGGCGGATAAGCAACACCAAATCAATAATCAGGATTTACATTTTTGCATTTCATCTTGGACGATTTGGACGGTCTCATTTTTAACCACAGGGGGTGGCAAAATGATAACGGTCGGACAAATAAGGAACACGAGTATTAATAAATAGATATGATAGTTTGGGAAGTTGATGATTTATATCATTGAGTTTTTTTCTATATTAAATGTACTAGCAAGAAACACCCTCCGGGCAGTGTAAAAATAATTTTTTGAAAGATTTTGCCAGATGGGGAGAGGGGGATGATTAATAAGTAAAATTAAACGTTTAATACTTTTAAATAAAAAAAAATCGTTTCAAAAAAATTCTTATTTACTTATTCAGACTCTTATCTTAAATGATTTTTTTTAAATCGTACGAGTAAAATATATTTTGTTCGAATTTCATAAAATTAAATGTGGGGAGGAGGAAGCGACCCAGTAAAAAATATTTTTTAGGAATATTGTTGTATATTGTACGAGCGAAACAAAGAAAAAACGACAAAAATAACAAAGGACTTTTCCCCGGTAAAACGAACAAAGAAGTTAAAAAACGGAAGCGAGGCTTTCCGGTTAAAGAAGCAGGTAGAAGAAAAAGAAATATATAACAAAGGTCCGTTATCAGATCAAAAGATAAAGATGCGTAGGCGTGTCGCCAATACAAAAGTCAGAGAGTCAGACAGGAGACGGCGAATAGAGCACGAGGAGCGACCGTCGACACGGTCGATCGCTGCCAGCGGGCTGTGAGGTTCGTCCACCCTTTTACCTCAACATGGCCAGACCATCGCAGCAGTAGTAGTAGTCATTGTCAACCCTCAGTCACGTCATTGTCACCGCCGCCCACCACGTACAGCCGAGAAGAGAAATAGTCAAAACTCCTACTATACCATGTGTTTTAGATTTCATTAAACGACAACTACATATATCGTCTAGGGTTAGTGACGATACCCGCTACGTATGCAGATACACGAAGTAGGGCAGTGAGTTTGAAGCCGCTATAGAACTTATAGAATTTAATGCCATTATACAACAATATATTCTTGGAAAAAAGCATTTTAAACATCTAAAGTTGAATAAGTATCATAATTTTCGTGAAAATATGACTTTTAATTGATTTTTAATAAAAAAAATTTAAAATAAACTGAAACGTAAACAGTGACGTAGTTTCAGTTACAGACAAAAAGAGACCGAATCTTCAATATTAATTGATTAAAAGTATTTTATGATGCTCTGAATATTTAAGTCTATTTAATCACAAAACATTATAAATCATGTTGCTATTTAAAATCGTCGGTATTTATTTATTTGTAAATTCTTTAGTTTACCCGTTATTGCTGAAAAAAAGAGCGAGAGTAAAAGAAATAATAATCTTAAAAATTGATTACAAATTTCGCAAATTATTTTTCCATTTAAAGTAATGATACATTTTTAATCACTTTCATAGGTTGTTCTTTATCCTATCTGATTTTGGGCAATGGGACGTAAGCAGTGACGTAGTTTTTGTTACAGATACATAGAGACCGAATCTCTATTATTAATAGGTATGACACATATTTCAGGATTTTAAATATATTGATAATAAAAGGTTGTTCTTTATTCTATGTAGTGACGTAGTTTCGGTTACAGACAAATAGAGACCGAATTTTCATTATTAATAGGTATGACACATATTTCAGGATTTTAAATATATTGATCATAAAATCTTGTTCTTTATTCTATGTAGGGACGTAGTTTTGGTTACAGACAACTAGATACCGAATCTCCATTATTAATAGGCATGACACATACTTCAGGATTTTACATATATATATATATATATATATATATATATATATATATATATATATATATTGGTTTGGAGGTTGATTTTGAAGGCTACCCCAATGCAGGTGTGAAGAATAAGGTAACAATGGTGTTGTGTGTTAACCTGTATTTTATTCTTGAATTTTCGAGATAAAATCTCTTTTTCAGAAGATCACTGGAACTGAAGTCGTCTTGTTATGGCATTTCTAGAAATGCCATAACAAGACGACTTCAGTTCCAGTGATCATCTCTCTCAGTTGCGATTACAGAATCTGCTTTGGCAGTCTGTCATCACCAAGTCTGTTTAAGTGGCCAGTCCATCTCAGGTTGCGCTGGACAAGTACGTAAAACATTTCAGGGAGTCCAGTTCTCTCAAGGATGGCCTGTTCGAAATCTGCTGCGACGACTTGACATTTAGAATACTGCGCAAGTGACATGTAGTCTATGGGCATCCGCTTTGTATACCATCCAGGCTTCCGCACCGTACAGGAGGGTTGGGAGAACTATGGCACGGTATACTGCACATTTACTTCCATGTCAAATCATCCGGAAAAAAATAAAAATTGTCACTCATGTCATCGATTGAATAAGGTTTATATTAAACAAAATAACTATCAGAATATTAGATATCTTGTAGATTGCTTACATTTTCACAGATACAAAGTTGCACCTTAATTCGATCACTTTATATGTATTTTCTCAAGGTTTCTGAAGTAAATCGTCTTATATCTGCAGGGATATTATTCTTGACCTGTAGCAATATATGAAGCTAGTGCAACTATGAACAACTATTTTGTTTCCTATGAGCCTATTATTTTTTTTTAAATTCAAAAATATTTACGTTTCTTCCTTCAATATGGCCTAAACTGATCACGTGACGTATTTTGGTGGTACCTATTACATAATTACACAAAAATCCCTGGAATTTGCTGTAATAGGGTCAAACTACTACTGGAGTCAAAGTTGCTTGGTAAGATGTGGGTGTACCTTTTTTCTTTCAATATATATATATATATATACTAGCAAATATATGCACCCTCCGGGTGCAATTATTTAAGTTTTAATGTAATAAAATATTGTATTAGATTAGAAAGGCTAATGAAACTAAATAAGAATACAGATAAAAAGATCTGAAACAGAGGGAGTATAATAAAAGATTTGAAACAGAGGGAGTATAATAAAAAATGGAACAACTGAAACTTACTCTTCCATCATTCTCGTCTTTCATTGTTATTTTTTCTAATTTAAGTATTTAGTTATAAGAGGAAGTAAAGAATAAAATGACAGTTATTTTATCTTGTTAATGGATTTCATTTAAGATTCATTGAAGAGATTTTTGCTTATATTCATTAAAATAAAACCAAACAGTTAGAAATCAATAATACTGAGCACATATTTATTAAATTCGATTTTTAATATTAATATGTAAATTAGCCTTCCCGTTCACACTGTAAACCGATATTTTGTTGTATATATGAATATAATTGCATGTTGTCAGTATGTAGACATAGTTAACAGTATTAATAATGTAAGACAATTTTATTAATAATTGAGTATTAGATAAAAAAATAATGGAGAATGTGATGTCAATAACTAAGAGAATTGTGACTTGAGTAGGAATATAGTTTCGGTTACAGACAGAAAAACACACAATCTCCATTATAATAAGATATATATATATATATATATATATATATATATATATATATATATATATATTGTGTGTTGTGTGTGTGTGTGTGTGTGTGTGTGTGTGTAGTATATTAGGAAATATGAAAAAACACAGGTTTAAATGGGTTAAGTGGTGAGTTTATTGGCCGACGCTGCCGTGTTTCAATCTATTAATTAGATCATCTTCAGGACATTTGTTGGTATATGGAAGGTGATAAGAAATTATTTATCACAGAATAACGAGAAAAGCGAGTGGTAGTCGTTATTCAGTCTGTTTAAAAAAAATTTGAGGTTTGAAAAAAAAAGGACGGTTTTGAAATATAACGTCAAATATTCTATTTTACGGCGTGGGTATGGGACGATGTATGTGTGTATATCGAAAGGAAACATTGTGCATTTTTTAGGTGTATGGTTGTATATATATATATATATATATATATATATATATATATATATATATATATAATACAAAAGTGCTCAATATATTAAAAACATAGAGCAGTATTGATAATAATATTAGTAGAGGAAAAAGTTAAGGGTCTACCATGGTTTCAGTCAATATAATATATATATATATATATATATATATATATATATATTTATTTTACAATGTTTTCACAGATCAATGTTCATTATTAACAGCGACCACGGTTTCATGCTAAATAGCAATCATCAGGCTGTTGAGCAAGATCCTATGGTGTTTGTTGGAGTTCTTTACTCAATGTCACATTTTGGATTGTAAATAACGTCGGTTAGTTTTGCGGACGCTGTTATAGTCCGGAATTACTAAAAATAAATTTTTTCAAAATTTGTATTTTTTTGTAGTAATGCCAACGAAGTTGCCTCCCTTTATTCGTTAAAAATAGAACGTTTGTTTTAACATTTTTTTCGATCTTGCTCAACGGCCTGATGATTGCTATTTAGCATGAAACCGTGGTCGCTGTTAATAATGAACATTGATCTGTGAAAACATTGTAAAATGAATAAATATTAGCTCTTACAAATTGTGATTGAGCACTGTATTTTCTTTGTTTCATCGCAAAAAAAAAATTTTTTTTTGTTTTTACATATACCTATATATATATATATATATATATATATATATATATATATATATATATGAAGTAAATGGAAGTGAATCTGACAGTATAAATAGATTTTTTTTAAACAAATGATGTTATTAGTTTGCTGACAACCAGCCAAAAGCTTTGAAAGCATTTTTTATTATCTATGAAAATAATTTTAAATCCGTATCTCAGGATGCCACCAGACTTTGTTGGTTTCGTGAGATACTGCTGGGGAGGGGGGTGTATATATATTGTTCTATTAAATATAGGCAGATAGACAAATAGATAAAAAAAAAAAAGATTCTTCATGTTATCAAATAGAATTTATGCGACACACGTGGAATGAAAATATTTTGGAATAACCTAATATCAAGGAAAACATTATGAAATTCATCTCATTAGCTCTGTGATAAGATGCATTATAATCCCGAAAAATGACTTCATCTCCAAAACCAATTTTCTATCCATGGAATGGGAAAATTATCACCACACACACACACACACACACACAACACATATATATATATATATATGTGTGTGTGTGTGTGTGTGTATGTATGTGTGTTATATATATGGTATATATGTATATTATATAAATATTATGTATATATATATGTATGTATATATACATGTGTGTATATATATATATGTGTGTATATATATATAATATATGTATATATATGCATATATATATATATATGTATATATATATATATATATGTTTTTGGTTTGTTTTGTTTAACGGCATATCAACCTCAGTGGGTCATTTAATGCCGATAAAGTTTTGAAATAAATCAATTCTCTAATAATATATATATGTGTGTGTGATATATATATATATATATATATATATATATATATATATATATGTATATATATATATATATATACATATATATATATTATATATATATATATATAAGAGAGAGAGCGAGAGAGAGAGAGAGAGGGAGAAGACTGACAGAGACAGAGGGGAATTGGGCTCTTTAATCTTCGTATTGTACATGGACTCGGAGCAAAACTCTGAATTAAAACCTGTTAAATTCCACTTAAAAATTGACCTTGTGTTGCATCCAGGGATGGGCAAATACATACTTATATATATATATATATATATATATATATATATATATATATAATTTTTATATAAGTCAGATCTTAGCCTTGAAGAGCACTAAGCGAAACTGTTAGTAGGTATATCTGACTCATTAGGTTTAACTTTATAAATAATATATATATATATATATATGTGTGTGTGTGTGTGTGTGTGTGTGTGTTTATGAAAAGTGGGTGACTTAACGTAGAATATGAAATATCGAGTTAGTCGCAACTTCGACCATCGATAAAATAATTAACCGAATAATTCGTGGTTATAAATAATATAAGAGTGCTCAATACGAGAGCAGAGTGCTTTGTATATAATATAATATATAATTATTATATACAATATGATATAAGAATGCTAAAATAGGTTTGTAGAGCAGATTATATATATATATATATATATATATATATTATATATATATATATATTGGAATAAAAGGCCTTAAATGCCATGGGTATCGTGGTTATGGACCATTTCCACTCGCGAGTATGCTCACGAGCTTCTTCAGACCACTGATATTTTATTTAGACAGGCACATGGCCAAACTCATTTTTATATTCATACATTTCACCTCCTTCATTCAGGGGTGGTCATATTGCATTTTTTTTTCTTTTCAAGTGTCTTTTTTATTGGTGGAAATTTTTTTTTCCTTCATCCTTTGTCTGGTTGGTGGTTTTTTTTTTTGTTTTTTTTATGTGTCTGCCTAGTCTCTTTGGTAAATTCCTAAGTTTAGTTTGACTGACCAACAGGATTTTAATTTATGGTCTAGATGCCGTTTCACTCTAATTGGGTCAAGTGGGAAGCAGGGAAGGTGTATTATATATATATATATATATATATATATTATATATATATATATATATAATCAAATTATCAGGTGAAGAAATCTTCCTTACGATGCAGTAATTTTTAAAAAATGTAGTTTGCAGAGCTCACTGTATGCTCTTATTGTTAGAGTCACAGAACAAAATTATATCAGTAAAAAATAACAGAAGATTTTGATTTTTAGCTTTATAGCCTATTTCAGGAAACCTAGAGAAATTGTCTAGTATCCCCCATTCTCAGATGCAAAATGTTGATTTCTTTATTATTCTTAAGTCAGTTGAAAACAGATGTTTTATTGTCCTGTGTGCCTGTGTGTCCTCTGTCCTCTGTCCTGTGTGCCTCTGTAGATCGCTCCCGAAGGTAATTCTACTGTGGGTCATAAACAGGAACTAAACAGAATTAATGGTCCAGGAATCTCCAGGAATAGGAAACGCAAAATCATCTTATTGCAAAATATCAATCTTAAACATAGGTAGAACTTTCCTGAATTAGAATACACACACACACAAATTATCTATCTATCTATCTATATATATAATATATATTATATATATATATATATATATATATATATATATATAATGAATAGAGAATGAAAAAATGAGAAAGTATTGGCATGAAAAGGTACTCAATGCTAATGAAGCAGAACAGATTTATAATCAATGGTAATATTATGGTTTTACACTCATAACTTGAAGTTTCATGGTAATCCAATCATCAGATGAGTTCAATGGTTGAGATCTTAAAAACCAGTCGTGAAATGGTTGAGATTTTAAAACCAGTAATTTTTTAGCGTTTATATGAAGCGTTTTCACGCGATGGGAAATATAAAGCTAAAAATTGTTTTTTTTAAACTGTGGCTTGTTTATCGTTTATGTGACGTGGGTCGTGTTCACGTGATGTAATTTTATGACGTTAAATTTGTATTTAAAAAACATTATAATCAAACAAATTTGCTTTGGTGTTAATGCACGCGGTGTTCAGATGAATTTTTTTTTAGATAAATAAAAGGAGAGCGAGAATTAAGGGATCAATTAGGGTCAGGTGGTAAGTGAGACAGTAAAAATTTGTTCAAATGCCTACATTTCGAAACGAGTTCACTTCTCTTATTTAAAAAGTTATTGTTTGTATTTTGTAATATACACAACTTTTCTTCTAAGCAGAGATCGCATTTACGTTGTCCGCCTTTGTATGCCTGGGCTTTTTTTTATTATTTCCCATTTTATTGTAGGTGTTCTGTCCGTTTTTTCTTTGATCTGCCATATATATTTTGATAAGGTGGTACTGTTTTCATATTTTTTGTTGTTAAAACTTAAATTGTGGTTATACCACCTACTTTTCCAATTGTTTTCAATATATATGTATATATATATTAGCACACCACTTTAATACCCCTTCACACAATTTATAACCTGAAATGTATCTTGATCCAACAAGGTTTTCCATCCACTCAAGCTAGGAAACTAGCTGAATTAAGGTGGATAATTACATTAGGCACGGACAGAAAAGGACTAAACACAGACACCGGCACACTAAAAGCTTACACATATTTCCCCATACCACCAAACCCATGACCCCTATCAGATTACTACACTCACAGTACAAACTCATTAATCACTAACTAATCAATCAACATCCGGCATCTCCTCATCAAAAAGAGCATCCAGCATCCAGCATCCAGCAAGTCACTACTGTCCTCAGAGTCTTGAAGAAGGGAGATCATTATAATACCGAAAATTCACCACTACTACTAAATAAAAGAAACTAAAAAAAAAAAAAAACAACAACCGAGTTTTCTGATATTTATTCCCAGATTAATATATTATGATAACTACATCTTCTTATTATAATGGAGATAGTGGGTTTGTTAGTCTGTAACCGAAACTATATTACTATACAAGTCACAATTCCTTTAGTTATTTACGTCATATTCTCCATGACTTTATTTTTATCTAAACCTCAATTATTAATAAAATTGTTTTACATTACTTACACATTTGACCATATCTACATACTAATCACATGCAATTGTATTTATATATACAACAAAATAGAGGTTTACAGTATGAATGGGAAGGCTAATTTGCATATTGATCTTAAAAAATTGATTTTGATAAATATATGCTTAGTATTATTGATTTCTAATTGTTTGGTTTTATCTTATTGAATATGAGCAAAAATCTCTTCAATAAATCTTAAAAGAAATCCCTTAAAAAGAAGAAATAACTGTAATATTATTCTTTACTTCCTATTTTAACTAAACAGTTTAATTAAGAAAATTTACCAATGAAAGGCGGGAGTAACGGAAAATGATGGAAGAGTTAGTTTCAAAGTTGTTCTATTTTTCAATCATACCCCCTCTGTTCAAAAACTTTTTATCTACATTCTTATTCAGTTTCATTAGCCTTTCTAATTTAATATCATATTTTATTATAAAATTTAACTAAAATACTTGCACCCGGAGGGTGTATATATTTGCTAGTTATTATAAGCATATTAATGCTTCACACTAATGCCCAAACCTGATTTGTGCACTTCCAAAAACGGATACAGATACATAAATATATCTTATATATATATATATATATATATATATATATATATATGTGTGTGTGTTGTGTGTGTGTGTGTGTGTGTGTGTGCGTGTGTGTGTGTGCGTGTGTGTCTGTGTGAAGAGAAATGGAAGTGAATCCGACGGTATGTAGTATAGTGAGACATTTGAAAAAACACAGGTTTAAATAAAATGAGTGGTAAGTTTATTAGCCGACGCTGCAGTGTTTCGATCTGTTTAAATCTTCTTCGGGGCTTTTGTTGATATAAGGAAGAGTAAAAAAAAAATTTTTCATCACAGAATAATGAGGAAGACTGTGATAAATTAATAAGCAAGGACTATCACAGTCTTCCTCATTATTCTGTGATAAAAATTGTCCTCATCTTCATTGTTATTTGTACAACGTTTCGGTCGATGTGCCCTCCTTCCTCAGATATTTCTTGTCAGACTCGAATAATAATTAACACATCTTAACACCTGTACCCCAGCTATGGTTAGCAGACAGAGAATAGGATACCCCGTGAACTGAATATAGGGTTAGGTTCAAAGTTCCGTGATGGCTCCCGATTACGACAAGAAGGTTCCGGAGTCTGAGAAGGTCCCGAGTTCAAGAAGGTTCCAGAGTCCGACAAGAAATAGCTGAAGAAGGCCGGAGGGCACATCGGCCGAAACGTTGTACAAATAACAATGAAGATGAGGAAAATAGTCCGAATAATACAAATAATACTTATTTTCGTCTTATCGAAATATATATATATATATATATATATATATATATATATATATATATATATATATATATTATGTGTATTTATTGTTGGGGTAATGATTGGCATATAAATTCAATATAAATATAAATATAAATATATATATATATATATATATATATATATATATATATATATATATATATATATATATTGTGAATATATACAATATAAATATTGAATATATATGTGGAATATACATATATATATATATATATATATATATATATATATATATATATATACATTAAATATTATATATATATATATATAATATATATATTGTATATATATATACAATATGAATATTGTATATATAATATTGTATATAAATATACATAATATTGTATATCAATATATATATATATATATATATATATATATATATATATATATATATATATATATATATATATATATATATATATATATATATATTATATATATATATATATATTGTATATATTATATATATATAATATATATTTATAATACATATATTTGTATATTTAAAATATATATATGTATATATATATATTAATATATATATTGTATATTATATATATATATATATATTAATATAAATATTGTTCGGGTAATGATTGGCATATTCCATATAAATTCCACACACACATATATAATATATATATATATATATATATATATATATATATATATATATATATATATAATGTGTATTTACTGTTGGGGTAATGATTGGCACATTCCCTACTTGTTTAAATGACATGCAAGCACCTTATCATTAATGACATATTCTAATAATTATTTCCATTTCACCAATTAGTTTCGTCTTATTGAAATTATTATTAGCAAGATAATAAAAAATTGAACATTCATTAAGTATGATAATTCTATAATTCCTGCCCATGAAAGACACAAAACTGATTGCGAACTCTTATCAACTCTTCAACCACTCTCACGTCGACGTGATGCTGAGGCCTGTCACTTTTCGATCCAGTGGTGTCACCGTGGCGTAGTGGCTAACGTGCTGGGCTGTGACACCGTAATAAAGAGAAGAACAAGGATAAGAGGAAGGATAAGAGCAAGATGAAGAGCAAGAAGTGTAAGGAGATGAGTAAGGAGAAGAGTAAGGAGAAGAGCAAGAGAAAGAGCAAGGAAATGAACAAGAAGAGTACAGAGAAGAGCAAGGATAAGAGTAAGGAGGAGAGCAAGGTTAAAGCAAGAAGAATAAGGAGAGTAAGTTGGAGAGGTAAAGAAGGGCAAGAAAAAGAACAAAAAGAGTAAAGAGGAGAGCAAGGAGGGCAGTAAGGAGGAGAGCAAGGTTAAAGCAAGAATTTTAAGGAGAGTAAATTGGAGAGTAAAGAGGAGAGCAAGGAGGAGAGCAAGGATAAGAGTAAGGAGGAGAGCAAGGATAAGAGTAAAGGAGGAGTAAGGATAAGAGAGGTTAAAGCAAGAAGTATAAGGAGAGTAAGTTGAAGAGTAAGAGGAGAGCAAGGATAAGAGTAAGGAGGAGAGCAAGGATAAGAATAAGGAGGAGAGCAAGGTTAATTTAAGAAGAATAAGGAGAGTAAGTTGGAGAGGAAAAAGAAGAGCAATGAAAAGAGCAAGAAGAGTAAAGAGGAGAGCAAGGAGGAGAGTAAGGATAAGAGTAAGGAGTAGGGCAAGGTTAAAGTGAGAAGAACAAAGAAAAAGATGAAGTGCAATGAAAAGAGTAAAGAGGAGAGTAAAGAGGAGAGTAAGGTGAAAATAAAGAAGAAGAAGGAGCAGAACAAGGAGGAGAGTAAGAAGAAAAGGAGAAGAGTAAAGAGAAGAGCAAGAAGAAGAGTAAGGAGAAGAATGAGAAGAACAAGGAAAAGAGGAAGTATAGAAGAGCAAGAAGAGTAAGAAGAATAAGAACAAGGATAAGAGGAAGGAGAAGAGCAACATGAAGAGTAAGAAGTGTAAAGAGAAGAGCAAGGAGGCGTAAGAAGAAAAGGAGAAAGAGAAAGAGAAGAGTAAGGATAAGAATGAGGAGAACAAGGCGAAGAGAAAGTATATGAGCAAGATAAATAGTAAGAAGAGTAAGGAGAAGAGAACTGGTCAATAGTAAAGACAACGTCGATTTGTTATATACTGGATCCGTCAAGGAACAACGAACACTTGTATTTATAAAAATATAAGATATCTTTATTTCCTCGCTTGTGTGCAGACTGAGAATCGTTAGCAGGGGTTACACATACATGGAACCTTCGGGAGTTCTCTGCAAGTGATCTCGAACCTGATCTCGGTCTGCCTAAATTGATCGTGACACCTACACAGTTTTTCTGTAGACACACCTCCTCGCCTACGCAGCCTGTTTTCCTTGGTTATGGGCTACGCCTACATATTTTCTATGCCTACACGGTGTCAAATATACACCTGCATCTCTAGGTGCAAAAGGTCAGTTCAATGCCATATCCTGTTTTTGTTTCCAGACCCACACTTGACATCCATGCACTTCCTGCGTGCATCCCGGTCTCCAGGTGCAAACCGATTGACCAGGCAATATATTGCAATAAGTCAATTTGAATTCCAATCGCGCTATTACGTTCATTTTTTAACTAATACTCTAGGGAAATATATGAAGCCTTTTATCACTCTCGCCTAATGTCTAGCAAGTATCTCTGTTTGCTAGTAATAAACACTATCGGAGCGTCCATCATTTGTCGTAAAGGTAAGATGCTACGACCCTGTTGAACTATTTTGGATATAAGGCATGGGGCAAATGGTCACTCCTAGATATAGACTCGTTGACTACCACGTGACCACCGAAGGCATTTCTATTGTCCAATCACTGGCACTGCTGCTGCTGCTTCTGCTGTATTAATAGAGGCACCATTCTAAACTTATGTCATTGACACATGGATTCTCTTGGACGACGGACTTACAAAGAATACCCTAACACCGGATTCTTATTGGCTTGCTTACTTACTTATTACATCTGGAACTAAGGATGCCGACCAGATACTTAACAGACCCAACCAAAGATAACCACTAGTTTGTCTTCGTAATTTGATGAATCATTTGTTTTTGGTTTAGTTTCTGTTTAGCGGCATTTAATCTTGTTGTGGGTTATCTAATGCCGAAACTTGAATTCAAGCTTCTGCTGAGACGCACGGATTTGATTTGAATGAGTCACCAGTAAATCTGAAGGGTATATTTTATATATAGTTTATTATTGAAATGTATTCTTTTTTTAATTATGAACTGGAGAAAGGGGACGGAAAAGTTTTCTTTGGTGGAACAATTAAAGCTGTCTAACCCCTACTTTGTACCCTACCCCGTGTAATTCGTTTCTAAGAAAATATTGAAATGTATTTACAGTTGGCTTGAAATGGTGGGAGGGGGAAGAAAAATAACACACGCACACACACTTGATAGTACAACTACTGTTCTTCTACAAGGAAGACTTTGGCATTAAATAACCCACAAACATTAAACAAACTGGCATTAAACAAAGAAATGAACCAATCAATTGTACTCCCATGTCGAGTATTTTCATGACTGAATAATGATGACATGAATTTAGATCTAATCAAAAGTCGCTGAAACATTTATTTAAAGTTCTGCAGAAGATCAGTTTTAGTAAATTGGAAAATAAAGATAGAAACCACTGAATTAATTTGTTAATTTCAGTCAATTACAGTATATATATATTATAATATATTAATATTTTGAAGTCCAATACAATGCGTATGAAAAATAAAAACAAAAAGATGTTATTTTTGTCTTATCGATTTCGAAGCATGAGCTTCATCATCAGAGTTTATTTCTCTCCTTTTTTTCTCTCTTTCTTCTTCTCCTCCTTTATGAATGAAATGGGCGAATAACTGTAATTTCTTATTTCTCTCTTTTTTTTCTTTTTTTTTAAGTTTGTGGAGAAATGTTCCTAATATCGTCTGTCATCCGGTCAAATGTTGCAAGTGTGTTGCCATGTCAAAATTCAAAATAAATAAATAAATAAATAAATAAAAACCGTCAATAGAAAAATTTATATACTTAACTTAAAAAATTTATATACTTAGCTTAAAACCGTCAATAGAAAAATTTATATACTTAGCTTTATATATATATATATATTGGTTATGAGGTTGATTTAGAAGGGTATCACAATGCAGGTGTAAAGAAAAAATGATAATACGGTAACAATGATGTTGTGTGTTAACCTGTATTTAATTCTTGAATTTTCGAGATAATATTTCTTTGTCAAAAGATCACTGGAACTGAAGCAGTCTAGTTATGGCATTTCTTTTTAAATGAATTTTTTTTAAATTATGGTATTTATATATATATATATATATATATATATATATATATATATATATATATATATATATTGGTAATTTTTCCGGGATGAAATAAGGAAAATAAAGTGCTCAATTACAAATATAAGAGCTTTATTTATTGAATATAACTGTTTATACAAAGGTTTTAGAAGGCATCTACCTAAGGTTTCAGGATTTTGCCTTCTTCAGGATACCATCTAATCCCTCTGGTGTATCCACTGAATTAATCAAGATATTGATTAATTACAGTTAACTGCGGGAGTTAATACTGTAATTTTTAATTACAATATGAACTACATTATAATAGGAATTAAAATGGTGGACTGCAGATCACAGGGTGAAACTGAATGATGAAAGGGTGGATAAATACCTGGACCTTGCCAGAGAATTGAAAAGGCTGTGGAATATGAGAGTGAAATGGATACCAATTGTAGTTGGTGCACTTGAAACAGTCCCAATAAACTTGGAAAAAAGACTGAAAGATTTGGAAATCAGAGTAAGAATTGAGACCATCCAGACTACTGCACTGTTGTAATCGGCTAGAATACTCAGAAGAGTCCTGGGGACCTGAGGACACTAGTTGTCACGAAGACTCCAGTGATGTGGAAAACTCAAAAGGAGTGATAATAATAATAATAATAATAATAATAATAATAATAATAATAATAATAATAATAATAATATTTCTTTAATTACTCAAAGATCTTCTTTTAATTAAAACTAGCAGCGGCCACCCGGCGTCGCCTGGGTAGAGGGAGATGTTTTAAAGTTAGTCCCGTAGATCCATTATTACTGAACCGTGAGTTAAATCCTCGTGTTATGCCCCATTTAAATCCCTATGTAAAAAAAATAGACCTTGCATTGATCCAGCTACTCTGAAAAGAAATGTTAATGTCTACTATCTAAAATATTAAATGAAAAAAAAAATCCATGCTGTAATCATTTAAATTTTATCTTTTAATTATCTTCACGAATATAAATCAAATCTTCATTATTTTTGCTCAAAAATCAAGATATGATGATATTTAATGTATATATATATTTACTTTGTCGTTAATTGTTTTATTTTCAAAGTTTCCTCCGGACATACACATATTATCCGGACATATACATGTTTTTTTTTATTCTACTAGGGGTGATTTTATTTCTTGCTTTACAACTTAGCGTAACGGTTATCAACGAAGAAAATAGAATCAGTTTGGTTGCTCCGAAAGTTATACCTTCTATTTTGGAAGCGCAATTAAAAGTTTACGCCTGATAAACTTTGGTTTGGGAAGCGCAATTAAAATTTACGTCTCCTAACGTTCGTAAGTCTGTCAACTTGGGAAGCGCAATTAAATCTTACGTCTCCTAACGTTCGTATTCGATGCGCAGTTGAAATATTACGTCTGTCAAACGTTGGTTTGGGAAGCGCAATTAAAATCTTACGTCTCCTAACGTTCGTATTCGATGCGTAGTTGAAATATTACGTCTGTCAAACGTTGCTTTGGGAAGCGCAATTAAAATCTTACGTCTCCTAACGTTCGTATTCGATGCGCAGTTGAAATATTACGTCTGTCAAACGTTGGTTTGGGAAGCGCAATTAAAATTACGTCTCCTAACGTTCGTAATATTACGTCTGTCAAACGTTGGTTTGGGAAGCGCAATTAAAATCTTACGTCTCCTAACGTTTGTATTCGATGCGCAGTTGAAATATTACGTCCGTCAAACGTTGGTTTGGGAAGCGCAATTAAAATCTTACGTCTCCTAACGTTCGTATTCGATGCGTAGTGGAAATATTACGTCTGTCAAACGTTGCTTTGGGAAGCGCAATTAAAATCTTACGTCTCCTAACGTTCGTATTCGATGCGCAGTTGAAATATTACGTCTGTCAAACGTTGGTTTGGGAAGCGCAATTAAAATCTTACGTCTCCTAACGTTCGTATTCGATGCGCAGTTGAAATATTACGTCTGTCAAACGTTGCTTTGGGAAGCGCAATTAAAATTTTACGTCTGCCAAGTTTTGATGTTCGAAACGCATTTAAAATCTTACGTCTTTCAAAAGATGGTTTTCAACGCGCAATTCAAAGCTTAGGTCAGAGTGGACCTGGGAGTAATCTATACATATATAAAGGGCAGTTGTGTGTATCTGTATGTCCGGAGGAAACTTCGAAAATAAAACAATTAACGACAAAGTAAATATAAATACACATTAAATATCACCAGGGCTTGGTTTTTGAGCAAAAATAATGAAGATTTGATTTATATTTGGGAATATATTTAAAAATTCAAATTTGAAAAGTAACAGAAGGGAAAGTCATTTGCATGTTATTTTGTTTATATGTTTTTCTTTTGTGTGTGTGTGTGTTTTTTTTTTTTTTTCGCGATTCGAAATATAATATTGATTGATTGAATTAATTGCATCATTTATATCTTATTTCTTTAAAAAATTGTAAATCATTGAATGGAAATTTCTTACTATATTTTTATATATTTCTGTGGGGATTTTTATGGGGCAACAAGCGAGGATCTCACTCGCGATAAGTAATAATGGATCTTTGAGACTAACAATCTCCCCTCTACCCAGGCGACGCCGGGTAGCCACTTCTAGTCGCAATGAAGGGATACTCCCCATAGCACCAGAACTAGAGTCCCACCTTTTGATGCCGTTGAGTGTCATAGCCGGGACACACATTTGTGTTGGGGTGACGCACATTGGCATATTCTAAGCCCCACTAGCAAGGCGACTGAAAATGTGACACCTATGAACGATGGGGGATGGGGGTGGGAGTAGGTTGCTCCGAAAATTATACCTTCTATTTATTTTCGCTGAAACTCCGACATATTCAGTCAACACAATAAGAGCGTTTTCAGCAAATTTCCCGCGTGGGCGCTCTCCGTTGTTTGCCTCGGAGCGAAATTGATAGGTGGCTGTCGACTTTTGTGTTCGTCCCCTAACCCCCCCTAACCCTCAGTAATTACAAAAATATTATTATAGCGACGCTCTTCAGTTTCCCGCGCGAATGAAAAATGAAAAGAAAACTCGATTAAAAATTAATGGCCGTTGTATATTGGTGTCAATCGACAAGTGAGCACATCTGGCGATTTGAAATCAGAAAACCACTCAGCGATCTAACAAGCATTAATATTTCAGTTTCAGATATTGAATTAAGGATTGAAAAATAATACACTATTTAGTTAAAGTGATAATCCCTTGCGTCATATGTTTGCGCAATATTAAAGAAGTCTTAGAAGTGTCTTTTAAGTTTGTAATGAATTAAAGGATTTGTAGACACAACGACGACAGAGGGTTCTAGAAAATACGACCTAGTTCTAAACATTAATTAATTCTAAATATTGAAATGTAGAAATGTTACAATGTGTTTTGCCAATGGAATTGGATCCTTGTGTGTGTGTGTGTGTGTGTGTGTGTGTGTATGTATATATATATATATATATATATATATATGTATAAAAGGTGTGTCATAAAAGTATTGAGATTAAAGCTGTATTTACCAAAATAGAAATGAACAATGAATGGAACGTTAATTTTTTCAGAATACAAGGTTTGTCAGAGTACAAAAAATCTTGATACTTTTTTGACACACCTTATATATATATATATATATATATATATATATATACTACAAATATATGCACCCTCCGGGTGCAAGTATTTAAGTTTTGATATAATAAAATATCATATTAAATTAGAAAGGCTAATGAAACTGACTAATAATGCAGATAAAAAGATCTGCAACAGAGAAAAATAGAACAACTTTGAAACTAACCCTTCCATCATTTTCCATTACTCCTCTCTTTCATTGGTAAATTTTCCTAATTTAACTATTTAGTTAGAATAGGAAGTAAAGGATAATATTACAGTTATTTCTTCTTGTAAATAAATTTCTTTTAAGATTATCCACGAGATTGTTGTTTATATTCCTTAAGATAAAACCAAACAATTAGAAATCAATGATACCAAGAACATATTTATTAAAATAAAATTTTAAATATCAATATGCAAATTAGCCTTCTCGTTCAAACTGTAAACCGCTATTTTGTTGTATATATAAATACAATTGCATGTTATTAGTACGTAGATATGGTCAACAGTATTAATAATGTAAAACAATTTTTATTAATAACTGAAGGTTTAAAAGAATGAAATCATGGAGAATTTGACGTAAATAATTAAGGGAATTGTGATAGTAATATAGTTTCGGTTACATACAGAAAAAACACAATCTCCATTATAATAAGATATATATATATATATCATTTTTAATTTTAAAAAAAATAATGAAATAAAATCATTTGACTTTTTAAGTGTTGGTTATTCACTCACTTTACAATTAAACGAACATGACAGGTTTACAAAAAAGCCAAGGCTGATCGTAACTTTATCGGCTGGGAATAATTTTAAAAGCTAGCAACAACAAAATCACTTATTAAAAAACAAAAACATAGAAAGAACAAACCATTAAAAAAAAAGTTTTTCCTGAGTATTGGTAATCGTCCGGTATTGTAAGTTCCTCCTCAATGAGTGCAATTAGAATTATGGCCAGTGTAGGGGTTTAAGTAGTGTATCAGCCACGCAGTACGTTTGGTGATTGGCGAAGTAATAAACCACGTGACTTAGGCTAGTCTACAAATCCAGGTGGGCGTTGGGTCAGTAAAATGTTGATTCCTGTATATAGAGTGAGTGAGGGAGAGGCTCTGTGATTGGGGGTACCAATCACGTGATGAGCCCAGAAGTTTAGGCTCAAAATCCAAAATCCACACAGACAGATTCCACCAGCGGTTTCACGAGGCAGCGATTTGAAGGGCTCCAATAAATCACCCTAAGATACCAGATATCTTCTCCAACGCGCCGGTAAGTCCCTTAAACTCAACTTTATATACAGGAAGGACTTTATATTGTTACTCATTGTTTCATGAGCTTGTTAATAAATTGTTAGAATTAAACGAAGTATTAATTCATTTATTTGTTGCTGTTAGCCTTAGAATTAAATGCTATACTAACACAATAACAGGAAGGACTTTATATTGTTACTCATTGTTTATTTTGCTTGTTAATAAATTGTTAGAATTAAACAAAGTATTAATTCATTTATTTGTTGCTGTTAGCCTTAGAATTAAATGCTATACTAACACAATAACAGGAAGGACTTTATATTGTTACTCATTGTTTATTTTGCTTGTTAATAAATTGTTAGAATTAAACAAAGTATTAATTCCTTTTTTTGTTGTTGCTGTTAGCCTTAGAATTAAATGCTATACTAACATAATATGAGGAATTAGAGCACACCTTTATGTAGAAATATTCCAACAGACCACAAATAGATCCCCACAATACATCCCCACCCGGAGCTGTGGTAAGAATGCATCAGATAATTTATTTGTCTCATACTCCACCTGTATGGGCTGGGCACAAGGCCTCGTTTTAACGTGGGACCACCCACAAGCCGAAGCTCATGGGTGGGAGAGAACAAAAATTGTGTCGATCCCGTCGGCATTCCCACTCAAGGGTGCGCCTCAGGCGCTGGGCAATAAACCCATCCATGCCCCTTTAAGTCAAGGGGAGGTATTGCCTGGGGGGATAGCCCCCTGGGATCGACGTTATTAATTTAACACAACTCACCGGTCCAGTGGCCGAAGCTCACCGGACCCCCGCCCCGAAGGACGGTTTGTGAGTGCCACAGAGAATGCATCAGAGAAATGAGTATTTTGTAAGGTGTGTGTGTGTGTGTGTGTGTGTGTGTGTGTTTTTGTATTTGTTATTTTGGTTTCGTAGAAGGACTCGTTCGTTCGTTGGTCGGTTGGGTTTTCACTTTGCGCTAATACCCTTGGGAAAGGTATGAATACTACTCTCCCTCCAGCTATGGGTAAATAGTAGGGCAAACTGGGCTCTTTAACCTTGCAAATGCTCCACCGACTGAGATCAACATTCATATCATGACAGTAATGTAAAAGGCTTTTGCCATGATTTAAATTTAGTGGTAAATTTTGATTATAATTATATACCAACCAATCTTATGGAAGCGCATGGTGTAATGGTTAAAGATTACCCAATCTGTGCTACTCATGCGCTGAGGGGCCAGTATTGAACCTGGAACCTTGTGATTCCAAGGCAAATGGTTTCGTAGAAGGACTCGTTCGTTCGTTGGTTGTTTGGGTTTCTGTTGGTGTCGGTTAATTCCTTTCGTTGGTTTATTTCATTGGCTTTTTTTTTTCTTTTGGTGCGAACGAATCCTTTAACGTAACAAGAGGGTTATTGTTGTTGTGTACCCCTTATAACATCGTACGTCATAGGAAGCGCGTGGTGTAATGGTTGAAGTCATAAGAAATGGACTCGTCGCCCCGAGTTCAAATCCTGGACGTGGTAATTGCATTTCATTTAGCGATAATATCCTTGGGAAAGGTATGAATCCTACTCTCCCTCCAGCTGTGGGTAAATAATGGGGCAGACTGGGCTCTTTAACCTTGGTTAGGCAACCGGTCTAGGAGAAGGAAAACTCTGAATTCAAACCTGCTGAACTCCGCTTAAGAAATTGACCTTGTGTCGCATCCTGCTCGTGCGGAGTGGTTGGTAAATATATATAACATCGTACGTCGAACATCAGGTATATACATGAGAGAGAAAACTCGGGTGACAGAGAGAGAGAGAGAGACAGATAGAGAGACAGAGACAGAGTTGAGTTGAGACTTATTTGTTCTTCATTTCTTCTTATGTAATAAAAAATGAATATGCAGTGCAAGGAATCTTTAAAGTTGTATCATAATGTTATTAGATATGGAACATTATCAGTTACCCCAGCTTATATGGAAGCTTATATTATAACATGAAGGCGCGTGGGCTAGTGGTTAGAGTTGTGGAAAATGGACTCGTTGGTTTGAGTTCAATTCCTAGACGAAGCTGTTGGCATTTCACATAGCGCTAATACCCTTGGGAAAGGTATGAATCCATATATTCTCCCCCAGCTATGGGTAAAATAGTAAGGCAGACTGGGCTCTTTAACCATGGTTAGGTAACCAGTCTAGGAGAGGGATAACTCTGAATTCAAAATTCCTGAGGTCAGTCGTTGATTGGGTTCGTGAATTCCTTGATGCACTAATTCTTTCCTATCGACTGTACCAAAATAGTGCGGAATGGTTCTACACAAGCCTTCACCACTATAAACAAATCACTGTGTTGGTTGTTCATTGGATGAACACACATCCATCGAAAATGGGAAGCGCATGGTGTAATGGTTAACGTCATGGGAAATGGACTCGTCGCCCCGAGTTCAAATCCTGGACGTGGTAATTGCATTTCACTTAGCGCTAATACTCTTGGGAAAGGTATGAATTCTACTCTCCCTCCAGTTGTGGGTAAATAGTAGGGCAGACTGGGCTCTTTAACCTTGGTTAGGCAACCAGTCTAGGAGAAGGAAAACTCTGAATTCAAACCTGTTAAAACTCCGCTTAAGAAATTGACCTTGTGTTACATATACTAAACATATACACTCGTGAACAAAAAAATGGGCCAAGATTGAAAGAAGGAAGAAAATAGATTTTTCAATATTTTTCAGGAATTTACTGAAATTTAACTGCAAATTCCTATTTTTCAGATCATTAATATTATAGTATATAATAATTTAGTGGTAAAAATGAGTCCTAAAAAAGTAAGACCGCATCTGGGCGAGGATATGAAAAACCGAATTGCAGGATTAAGGCAGTCTAATATGACTTACAAGCAGATTTTCGATATCTTGAAAAAAGAAAATGTGACAACATCTCTCTCTGCTGTGAAGCGAATTGGTCAAAGGTTCGAAATTATCAACAATAAATCCACTAAACATATATGTGTTACTTAAAGAATGGGGTAGCCTATTAATTTTGTAATCTAGTGTCGAAATTGGGGTTATTTGTATTATTCAGACTATTATCCTCATCTTTATTGTTATCTACACAACATTTTGGCCAAAGTGCCCCCCAGCTTTCTTCAGGTATTCTTGTTGGACTCAGAAACCTTCTCAAACTCTGGGGCCTTCATGGAACTTCACAATGAAATCTTTCGAACCGGACTCTCTGAAGAGGAGTGGGAAAAAGACTGCATGGCAAATGAGTATATTAAATCCACAAATATTGTTATTGTTAACATATTCTCTGTAGACTGTTCTCATTCCGTTAACCATGACTGGGTACAAGTGTTAAGCTATGTTAAGCATTCTATGTTATTATCACCCTTGGTCAGGATCGAGCCTGCAACCTACAGATGATTGTCATTTAAAACTGTATTAACACAACCCCTATATGAAGCGTAATTATTATGGTCTACGTAGAATAAGGAGAGAAGAAGAAATAAGAACAATCAAAGGCTAAAATATAGAAGAGTAAATACTAAGCGGGGTGCCAGTAATTTGATCGACGAATGACCCCGGAAATAGATTTAAAATAAAAACGGAAGTTCCGGGTTTTGACCGGAAACGGGTGTGACGCCTGGACGAGAAACGAAAGAGGAGTAAAATCTTTCTCTTTTCTGCCAGGCCTCGTGGGAAGCATGTGGGGCCTTCCCTGTTCACCATATGGGTTCGATATAGTAGTAGCGAACATGATTTACGGCAGAGTAATTTGACCGTACCCTCTCTACCTTTCTTGCTATCTTTCCTTCTCTCTGAAAAAAGAACCCACGAACGTGGAAGAAATAAACAGCCCCATGTGACTATACAGCCTGCGTGTGTTGTTTCTGAACAAACGACTATTACTTCTAATAACGGTGACTACTACTACAATTGGAGTTGGCCTATGTGACATACATCGTTCTGGTACATATATCCGTTGCACCATGTGTCCACCTGAAAAATGCAAAGTTGAAAGGTTCTTTTTACTTACCTTTGACGGTGAGATAAGCACTAGCCGAAACTTTCGCCACGGTGGTCTTCGCTACGCACGTATAGAGTCCAGCTTGGGTCACCTGGACGTTTCTTATGTACAAACCTTCGGGCTCACCATATCTTCGGGCCTACAATACGAATAATAAAAAGTAAATAAAATGAGGCCATCATACGAGGTGCTTTCAACAAAGATCGAAATTGAAACCGCGGTTACTGAGAAAGGTAATTTATGAGGAAGTGCATCCCGGTCTCCTGCCTCAGAAATTGCTACCCGGTGACTATTAAAATAACGTCCCCAGCTATGTCGTCTCCATTTGTTCATATCTAGCTATATTATTTTGTTTGTTTATTTATCTATCTATCTCAGTCTATTCCAAACTATATATCCATCTTCATATCTAAACAAGAATTACGACAAATTACGATAAATAAACAAGAATTACGACAAATTACGATGAATAAACAAGAATTACGATAAATTTCTATAAATAAACAAGAATTACGACAAATTTCTATAAATGAACAAGAATTACAACAAATTACCATAAATAAATAGAATTACGACAAAATAGAGAAGCCCCCCCCCGCCTCTAGAATACATTTAACGCCCTAAGTTGGTTGTTTTCTTTCAACTAACACCGCCGAGACGACATAGCAGGGGACATTATTTTAATAACCGGGTAGCAATTTCTGAGGCGGGAGACCGGGACGCACTTCCTCATAAATTATCCTGCGAAAGAAATAATCTCCCTAATATGTAATACACCAACTCCATCGAGTTTTCCATTGGTCGAAGCATTTCTGAAACTCCACTTTTGATATGGTGAAAAGGTGCCACATTATGATGATTTAATTATGACAACTATTAAGAGCTATTGCTGAATAGTTCAATATGTACAAAGTATAATAATCTTGATTTAACTCTCTCTCTCTCTCTCTCTCTCTCTCTCTCTCTCTCTCTCTCTCTCCCTTTTCACCTTTTCATTATGTTCGACTGAAACAGATTAGCGTTATCGATTCCACGAACTCACCCCACTTTCTTTGTCTTTCATATACTCCCTTTCTTTCTTTCTTTCTTATTATATTTTTTTCTGTGTAGCATGTCCCTTTTCTTCCCTTTCTTTATAAAAAAAAACGGAATGATCCATTATTTAACTGACGTGACGACACTTATAATAGATTAAAATTCGACGGATAAGCAACAACAGATAATCAGGATTTACATTTCTGCATTTCATCTTAGACGGTTTCATTTTTAACTAGAGGGTGTTACAAGATGATGACGGTCGTACAATTAACGAACACGAGTATTAATATATAAACTTCCCAGATAGAAATATTTAAAACATTATAACTATGTGCAAATATTTGGTGCTCTTCCAATATGTAATCTCCCGAATGGTTTCTAATCGAATATGTGATCTACCAAGTTGTTTAGATTCCAATATGTGATCTACCCATTAACTACCCATTATTTTCCCATTAGACTCCGCCTGTCGGCTGGGGCGTTAGAATGCACCGACTGCACCTCTGCAGAGGGGTAAGACTCCCCCAATGGGGCCACCTGTTGGCCGTGGGTGGCGACCCGTGATGCTTAAGGAGAGGACCCAGGTGGTTGAGCTGTCCATGATATGCAATATTCCACTTTGGCCCTTTCTTGGGCTAGACGGGCGGTCGGAGCGGCCCTCCGATCAATCGGCTGGTCATGTCAAGCCCTAGCACCTATATGATTTCCCCAACCCAATTGCTCTTATGCAAGCCCCAACCCCTTTTTATCATATGGGTGCTAGAAGGCGATGGTTGAGAGACTACATGCCCTGGGAATGACGTTAAACTCTATCTGATGGTGAGGTTCCAGTTTCGAAGGTCTGGAGAATGTGGAACACCCCTTTATCACCATTGCTCCTGGGTCCACACTGACCCGGAATGGTAGTACCTGTTAGGGTCCTATCTATGGGTTAAATAGAAAAATGTGTTTATAAAAAATATTGACTATTCATTAAGAATTGATTTATTTCAAAACTTTATCGGCATTAAATGACCCACTGAGGTTGATATGCCGTAAAACAAACCAAACCAAAACAAACCAATTAGATTAACCCTAACCCTAACCCTAACCCTGTCTTCTTTTTCCTAGTAGATTACCTGATATGAATAGTAGATCAATAGTAGATCATAAACCTTCGGTAGATCTCATATTGGAAGTTCGTATCAAATTTCGACTTTAGATAATCCCTAAGGGGTTGATATGCCGTTAATGAATAAACGAAACGAATTGCTTGGAGAGCCAGCGTCTCATATCTCAGAAAATGACAAAGCCAAAATATTTTACAGCCTAATAAAATTTCAAAGACATTTCTCAAGATAATATATTGTTCAAAGTTTTTACGAGAAAATAGAGTTTCGTTTAGAATTATCGTTTAATATATGTGCAGCCATTTTTTAGTGGTATGCAACGTTTAAAAACAGATTTGAAGTTGGATATTTCGTGTGTGTATGTGTGTGTGTGTGTGTGTGTGTGTGTGTGTGTGTGTGTGTGCGAGTTTGTGTGTGTCTCAGCGTGTGTAAGTCTCTGTGTGTTTATATGTGTATGTTTGTGTTTGTATTTGTCTCAGTGTTTGTTTATGTGTGCCTGTGTGTATGTTTATGCGTGTGTGTTTGTGTATTTGTGTGCATGTGTGTGTATGTGTGTATGTATGTGTGTGTGTATGTGTGTGTTTCAGTGTGTGTGTGGTTTTGTGTGTGTTTTGTGTGTGTTTGTACGTGTGTCTTTATGTGTTTGTGTGTGTCTGCGTGTGTGTGCATACGTGTGTGTGTTTATAAGTATTTGTGTCTATGTGTATGTGTGTTTACGTGTGCGTGTGTATAAGTGTAGGTGTGTGTTTATGTATGTGGGTGTGTTTGTGTGCTTGTGAGTGTGCTTGTCAGTGTGTGTTTATGTGTGTGGGTTTGTGTATGTGTGTGTATGTGTGTATGTTTGAATGTGTGTGCGATTGTGTGTGTATGCGTGTGTGTTTGAACGTGTGTGTGTTTGTATATGCGTGCGTTTGTGTCTGTATGTGTGTGTTTGAGTGTGTGTGTTGTTGTGTGTGTATGTGTGTATTTGTACGTGTGTGTTTATGTGTATATGTTTGTGTGTGTCCGCGTATGTGTGCATGCGCGTGAGTGTGTGTGTGTGTGTGTGTGTGTGTTTATGTATGCGTGTGTATAAGTGTCTGTATGTATTTGTGTGTGTGTGTTTGTGTGTGTGTATGTGTGTGTGTGTTTGTGTGTTGTGTTTGTGTGTGTGTGTATGTGTGTGTGTGTTTGTGTATTTGCGTGTGTTTGTTTATGTGTGTGTGTTTGTGAGTGCGTGCGTGCGTCTGTGTGTGTGAGTGTTTGTGTGTGTGTGTGTGTGTGTGTGTGTGTTTTCGTACATATGTGTGTGCGTATGGGTGGGCATTGGGTTTCTCCGTCTTCCGTATTTTTATTACCAAATTAAACTAAGCAAAATATTCCAGATGTTGTATCACTTCATAAATATTTAGAAACATCTCTTTTATTTACTCTGCGTGAGTTATGCACATACGTAATAACTGGTGGTTTGTCAGTGAATTCCAAGTGACAGCAAGCGTACACAAATGTCCAGGACTCTCCTAAGTATTCTAGCTAATCTTAACAATTTTGTAGTAAGTAAAGTCGTCGGGTTGGCCTAATGTCGGTATCAGCCAGACAGCGAGGGAGTCTATCCCTTTTTCACTAGCGCTAGACCAAGGAGATTGTTTTTGCGTCTGGGGGGGGGGCACCACACCTACCATCAGCTCCTCACTTTACCGCACATATCCCGGTGCTACTCATACGCTGAGTTGGTGTGGGTCGGTATCGAACTAGGAACCTTGTGGTTTCTAGCCGAACGCTCTACCGACTGAGCTAACCAATTTCGATCTTTTCTCTGATTTCCAATTCCTTAGGTTTTTGTTCTTTCACAAGCCTTTGGTTGTTGGCTGGTTGGTTGGATTTTACGGCATGTCAACCTTTGTTGGGTTATTTTATGCCGAAGACATTTTGTTTTATTCATTTTTGCTGGGTATTCATTTTTTTTTTTTTCAAATTCAATTTTTTAACACAATTTTTAATATTCATTTTTTATCTATCTAACCCATAGATGGGACTCTAAAATTTACTACCACTCCGGGTCAAGGGGTGTTGGATTATTTGGATGATATATATATTTACCAACCCCTCCGCACGAGCAGGATGTGACACAAGGTCAATTTCTTAAGCGGAGTGCAACAGGTTTGAATTCAGAGTTTTTCTTCTCCTAGACCGGTTGCCTAACCAAAGTTAAAGAGCCTAGTCTGCCCTACTACTTACCCATAGCTGGAGAGAGAGTAGGATTCATACCTTTCCCAATGGCATTAGCGCTAAGTGAAATGCAATTACCACGTCCAGGATTTGAACTCGGGGCGACGAATCCATTTCCCATGACTTTAACCATTACACCACGCGCTTCCTCGCAATTATTTGGATGATATAAACCGTGCTACTATTCACCACCTAAATTTATAATTTGGCGGGATCACGTGGTTTATTCCTCCGCCAATCACCAGTCATAATGCGTGGCTGGTTGACTACTTAATCACTGATATTGAACAGACGTCCATATACAATCATTGACGAAGGAACTTACAAGCAAAGGATTCTTTACCAAGGATTTCAGCTGGACAAGCGCTCTTGCTTGAAGGCTAAAGGATGGCCCATAAAAAAAACGTAAGAGAGTGAGCCCGTGAGTAAGGGTGATAAGTGGGTACTCCACAATCCCCAGAGTTCCAGAATTGCCATTGTTAGGATTATCTTCCCATTGGCCTGGAAGAGTTATCTTCCCGCTGGGTTGTCGCTTGTTCTCACCAGGGGCTATTGTATTTAAGCGGCTGATTCAAACGCTTCTCCCTCTTTTAGCTACATCTTCTCGGCTGAACCACATGGGTTAGACATTTTGTGACTACACCCCACCCTCGTGGGGCCTCTGGTCCCCACGTACGGACTAAGTCAGTTAGTGACTTCCATTATATGGACTATATGTAACTCTTTTTATATGTACATGTACGTAACACTTGAATGTGTCCTTATTGTATCTCATTTGTATTATCTTGTATTCCTATTTTATGTATCTTGTCATATTTCGGTGCTGTTTACAATATAAAGAGTTGTGTCCAACAAGTGTGGCGGAGTTGTATGTTCATAAATAACCATGAACCTTACACCATCGTCATACCCAGGACACCCAAACTTTTGGGGAACATTCCAAGGTTTTGCTTTTTTTAAGTCTCTGTTGTAATGCAGTGCAGCATCCAGTATCTGTGCAGAGCTGGTTAATGTAAGTCTTTGGTGGTCGGCCCGCACTGACATTGCCATGTGCTGGCTTCCACAGGAGAACGCCACTTATGAGTTCATCCTTGCTTCTCCGGCAGTGTTCAGCATGTCTTGTTCGTCTTATTCGGATGTTTCGTGTATAGCCAAATTCAATTCAACATTTCTATTTCTTAAAAATTAGATCAGTCCTCATCTACAGTATTATTATTATTATTATTATTATTATTATTATTATTATTATTATTATTATTTTGTAATGACTCCTAGGGCATCTCCCCTTTCTTACTATCTTCTCATATCAACTTTAAAAAAAGACCAAAAAAAACAAAGATTCTTTGCACAGAATATATATATTTATACAATAACTATATCAAATAGATTTTTAAAGTAATTCATCCAATAGTTCCCAAAAATACCCTCTTAATTAAATGTTTTTTTAATTGTTTTTATCTTTTGTTCTATTTGTCAGAGTTGTTCTCTTGTCCGTTTTAAGAAGGGTCCAGAGTATCTTATAATAGATATTTATTCCCCCGATAAGAGTTCTGCTGCAGAGCTTTGTTTCTAGAAGTTTTCTTGTTCTTCGGAAATATTTTTTAAACTTTTTCTTTCATCTCTGCTTGTTTGATGGTGTCTGCTTCCAATATTCCCAACTATTTTTCTCATATTTTCACTGGAGTCTGAGTGACAGCAAGTCTCCTAATGTCTCCAGGACTCTTCTGAGTATTCTGTCAGATTGCAGCAGTGCAGTGTTCTGAATGGTATCAACCCTTCCTCTGATTTCCAGATTTTCCAAACCCTTTTCCAATCCTTTTTGGACCATTCCAAGTGCACCAACTACAATTGGTATCACTTTCACTTTCACTTTCATATTCCATAACTTTTTCAGTTCTCTGGCAAGGTCCAGATATTTGTCCATTTTTTCATTTTCCTTTAGCTTTACCCTGTGATCTGCTGGAACTGCAAAATCCACCAGTTGACAAGTTCTTTCTTTTTTATTTATCAATCAAAGGTCTAGTCTTCTTGCTGGGATAAGGTGATCTGTTTTTATTTCAAAGTCTCAGAGAATTTTATGCGTTTCGTTCTCAAGAACAGATTCTGGTTTATGCATATACCATTTTGTTGTATGGTCAGAATTAAATTATTTGCATAATTCCCAGTGGATCACCTTCCCAACCCAGTCGTGTCTAGTTTTGTATTCTCGTTGTGCTAGTTTGTTACATCCGCAGAGTATATGGTTTACAGTCTCATCTCTATTGCCAGAAAGTCTACATTTACTATTCTGTTGGGTATTATTATTATTATTATTATTATTATTATTATTGTTGTTGTTGTTGTTGTTGTTGTTGTTATACTTGTTTATACTTATACTGTTTTTTTATTATCACTTCATTCCTTGAGAGTTTTTTTATTATTATTATTATTATGATTATTATAATTATTATTATTATTATTCACACCTGCCGTAGCCGATGGTTCATTGGAGGCTGAGTGACAGCAAGACACCTTAGGTCTCCAGGATTTTGCTCGGTATTCTAGCCGATCTTAACAGTGCTGTAGATTGGTATTTGTCCGTCTTTTTTGCTTTCTTTCATTTTTACTCTGTGGTTTACCAGAGTGGCAACATCCACTAGATGACAAGTTCTCTTATTAGTAACTAGTAGCGGCTACCCGGCGTCGCCTGAGTAGGAGGGGGGTTAAAAAAGTTAGTCTCTCAGATCCATTATTACTTATCACAAGTTAGATCCTCACTGGATGCCCCATAAAATCTCCACGTAAATATATAAGAAATTTTAATTCAATAATTTACAATTAAAAAAAAATACAATATAAATGAGGCAATTGATTCAATCAATCAACATCATATTTCAATTACATTCTGTTACTATATAAATTTTAATTTTCAAATATCTTCCCAAATATAAATAAAAATCTTTATTATTTTTGCTCAAAAGCCAAGCCCTGGTGATATTTAATGTGTATATATATTTACTTTGTCGTTAATTGTTTTATTTTCGAAGTTTCATCTGGACATACAGATACACACAACTGTCCTTTATATATGTACTAGAAGTGGCTACCCGGAATTTTTTTAAGTTAGTCTCGCAGATCCATTATTACTTATCGCGAATGATATCCTCGCTGGTTGCCCCATAAAGATCCCCACAGAAATATATAACAATATAGTAAGAAATTTCCATTCAATGATTTACAATTAAAAAAGAAAGATATAAATGATGCAATTAATTCAATCAATCAATATTATGTTTCAAAGCAACAAAAAAAAACATACAAAAAAAAAAGATAAACAAAATAACATGCAAATGATTTTCCCTTCTGTTACTTTTCACTTTTCACGAGGGGTTCGAAACAAGACGGCGACGGCAAAATCCCGCCTGTCGCGGATGTCAAGCCGGTTGGCCGTTCGCGCACGCCGCCGCGTATGCAACGACGACCGAGACGCCCAACGGAGACGGCGAGCCGCCCCGCCGAACGCAACAGCCGCCGCTACTAGCGACAGACGACCGCTATGGCAGGCTCCAGCGGAACGAAAAGAGACGCCTTTCGTAATACCGTGGCGACACCGGTCGCGGTTCCGGCTTAGAGGCTTTCAGCCGTTTCGCGCGGAGGCAGCTTGGCACCGCCGCTCGTTCGAGCGAGCACGCGAACCGTTGCTCCGATCCCGCGGTTCCATTCTCTTTCAAAGGTTCTTCTGGATTGTTCCGAGTGCTCCAAATATTTTTTGTATCACTTTCACATTCATGTTTCATAATTTTTTCAGCTCTCTAGCAAGGTCCAGGTATTTTTCCTGTAATTCGCCTTCCTTTCCTTTTTTCTTGTTATCTGCTGGAACAGCAACATCAACCAGTTCACAAATTATTTTCTTTTATTGTTAAAGAAAACCAGATCTGGTTTTCCTGACTGGACCTAGGGATCCGTTTTATTATTACGGTTTTTCTTTTCTCTTGTCGAGTTATTCACACCTCGTATTTTGAATATAATTAACGTTGAATCCATTATTAATTTCTGACTTGGTAAATTTGGCTTCGGTCTCGATACTTTTTGAACACCTCGTAATTTGAAGAAAATTAACATTTAATTCATTGCTCATTACTGCCTTGGTAAATACCCATTCGTACCTGTTAAAAGGGAAGGATACCCCAGTGTGCCCAACATGCAAAGTACAACTTACAACCAAACATATCCTTCTAAATTGTAACAGACTTAAATATATCCGCGCCAATTACTATCAAGCAAGAAACCTGGGGGACATCTTTAAGAATACAAACCCTGAAAACATTTTAAATTTTATTAAAAAAAAGCAACCTTTTCAACAAGATATAACAGAACATAACCAATTATCTCCATAGAACTACTACTTTAAAAACTGAAATCCAAAATAACATTTTTGGCATTAAATGACCCAGAGAGGTTGATATGCCGTTAAACAAAACTCAAACCCCATAAAATCACTACTTTAAAGACTGAAATCCAAAATAACCTTTTTTTGGCATTAAATGACCCACAGAGGTTGATATGCCGTTAAACAAAACTCAACCCCCATAAAACCACTACTTTAAAGACTGAAATCCAAAATAACCTTTTTTGTCATTAAATGACCCACAGAGGTTGATATGCCGTTAAACAAAACTCAAACCCCATAAAACCACTACTTTAAAAACTGAAATCCAAAATAACATTTTTTGGCATTAAATGACCCTCAGAGGTTGATATGCCGTTAAACAAAAATCAACCCCCATAAAACCACTACTTTAAAGACTGAAATACAAAATAACCTTTTTGGCTTTAAATGACCCACAGAGGTTTATATGCCGTTAAACAAAACTCAACCCCCATAAAACCACTACTTTAAAGACTGAAATCCAAAATAACCTTTTTGGCTTTAAATGACCCACAGAGGTTGATATGCCGTTAAACAAAACTCAAACCCCATAAAACCACTACTTTAAAGACTGGAATCCAAAATAACCTTTTTTGTCATTAAATGACCCACAGAGGTTGATATGCCATTAAACAAAACTCAAACCCCATAAAACCACTACTTTAAAGACTGAAATCCAAAATAACCTTTTTTGTCATTAAATGACCCACAGAGGTTGATATGCCGTTAAACAAAACTCAAACCCATAAAACCACTACTTTAAAGACTGAAATCCAAAATAACCTTTTTTGTCATTAAATGACCCACAGAGGTTGATATGCCGTTAAACAAAACTCAAACCCCATAAAACCACTACTTTAAAGACTGAAATCCAAAATAACCTTTTTTGTCATTAAATGACCCACAGAGGTTGATATGCCGTTAAACAAAACTCAAACCCCATAAAACCACTACTTTAAAGACTGAAATCCAAAATAACCTTTTTGTCATTAAATGACCCACAGAGGTTGATATGCCGTTAAACAAAACTCAAACCCCATAAAACCACTACTTTAAAGACTGAAATCCAAAATAACCTTTTTGGCATTAAATGACCCACAGAGGTTGATATGCCGTTAAACAAAACTCAAACCCATAAAACCACTACTTTAAAGACTGAAATCCAAAATAACCTTTTTGTCATTAAATGACCCACAGAGGTTGATATGCCGTTAAACAAAACTCAACCCCCATAAAACCACTACTTTAAAGACTGAAATTCAAAATAACCTTTTTGCATTAAATGACCCACAGAGGTTGATATGCCGTTAAACAAAACTCAAACCCCATAAAACCACTACTTTAAAGACTGAATCCAAAATAACCTTTTTTGTCATTAAATGACCCACAGAGGTTGATATGCCGTTAAACAAAACTCAAACCCCATAAAACCACTACTTTAAAGACTGAAATCCAAAATAACCTTTTTTGTCATTAAATGACCCACAGAGGTTGATATGCCGTTAAACAAAACTCAAACCCCATAAAACCACTACTTTAAAGACTGAAATCCAAAATAACCTTTTTTGTCATTAAATGACCCACAGAGGTTGATATGCCGTTAAACAAAACTCAAACCCCATAAAACCACTACTTTAAAGACTGAAATCCAAAATAACCTTTTTTGTCATTAAATGACCCACAGAGGTTGATATGCCGTTAAACAAAACTCAGATTCAAACTCGATACTTTTTGAACACTGCTCATATTTTTAAGAAAATGAATGTTTCATTCATTTGTTTGTTTTTGTCTCTGTAGATACAGCTCCAATCTCGATATTGTTTGAATGCTCCACATGGTGAAAATCAATGTTTCATTTAATGTTCATTTATTTCTTGGAAAATACATCTTCAGTCTCGATACCGTTTCAACATACGTCCCATTTTGAAAAAAAATTAATGTTTTATTCATTCATTGTTGATATTTGTATCGATAAATACAGCCTCAGTCTCGATATTTTGAAGAAAATTAATGTTTCATTCATTATTCATTTCTCTCTTGGTAAATACAGCTTCGGTCTCAATACTTTTTGAACAAATCTCGTATTTTGATGAAAATTAACGTTTCATTCATTGTTCATTTCTGTCTTAGTAAATACAGCTTCAATCACAACACTTTTTGAACGAACCTTGTATTTGGAAGTGTTCATTTCTGTTTTAGTAAATACGTCTTCAGTCTCGATCCTTTTTAAACACACCTCGCATTTTTGAAGAAAATTAACGTTTCATTCATTGTTCATTTCTGTCTTGGTAAATACAGCTTTAGTCTCAATCATTTTTGAACACACGCCTCGCCTATCAAATATAGCTTCAGTTTCGATACATTTTAAATACACCTCGCATCAAAAAAAAATAACGTTTCCATCAGTGTTCATTTCTGTCTTGGTAAATACAGCTTCAGTCCCAAAACGCTTTGAACACGCCTCATATTTTGATGAAAATTAACGTTTCATTTATTGTTCATTCCTGTCTCGGTAAATACAGCTTCAGTCCCAAAACGTTTGAACACGCCTCATATTTTGATGAAAATTAACGTTTCATTCATTGTTCATTTCTGTCTCGGTAAATACAGCTTCAGTCCCAAAACGTTTTGAACATACCTCATATTTTGAAGAAAATTAACGTTTCATTCCTTGTTCATTTCTGTCTCGGTAAATACAGCTTCAGTCCCAAAACGTTTTGAACATACCTCATATTTTGAAGAAAATTAACGTTTCATTCATTGTTCATTTCTGTCTCGGTAAATACAGCTTCAGTCCCAAAACGTTTTGAACACGCCTCATATTTTGATGAAAATTAACGTTTCATTCATTGTTCATTTCTGTCTCGGTAAATACAGCTTCAGTCCCAAAACGTTTTGAACACGCCTCATATTTTGATGAAAATTAACGTTTCATTCATTGTTCATTTCTGTCTCGGTAAATACAGCTTCAGTCCCAAAACGTTTTGAACATACCTCATATTTTGAAGAAAATTAACGTTTCATTCCTTGTTCATTTCTGTCTCGGTAAATACAGCTTCAGTCCCAAAACGTTTTGAACATACCTCATATTTTGAAGAAAATTAACGTTTCATTCATTGTTCATTTCTGTCTCGGTAAATACAGCTTCAGTCCCAAAACGTTTTGAACATACCTCATATTTTGAAGAAAATTAACGTTTCATTCATTGTTCATTTCTATCTTAGTAAATACAGCTTCAGTCTCGATCCTTTTTCAACACGCACCTCGCCTATCAGATTAAAATGAATATCACTTCCAATGAGTAGATTGTCATCGATCAATGATATTATTAGATTTTCTCGAAATAAAAATCGTTTGTAAACAAGAAACCGTCGAGAAAATGAATGAAAATTATTGTTACAAGAAAGATGTGGAAAGCACTCACAGCAAATAAATATTATCACAAATTGGATGAAATGAATTAAAAACTGAAGCGAGATACAATCAAATCGGATTCAATGGACGTCAACCTCGTTCGTTATACAACCGAATATCTTCCCGTGTCACTGACAACCGGAAATTGAAGTAAGCGGGAAAATGAGGATCTTTTCTTTATTTTCATTTCCAAAAGAAATATTGTCAATCGTTATTATTGTTAATTTTACCAACAATTTTCAGTTGGGATTCAGATAGTTTTACGTACTAGCAAGAATATGTACCCACCTCTGCGCGTAAGTATTTAAGTTTTAATGTAATGAAATATATTAAAACTAATATTCATTCATTGGTATTTCAGTCTCGGAAGACGATAATAAAGTTTTTACTTTGCTACTTACTAACAGGACCTGTGGATATAGCACAGTATGGTAATTTAATTATTAACGAATGTTTACTTAAGATCTATTACCAAATAGTTCAATATGTAAAAAGTACAATATTGATTTAACTCTCTTTACTAGCAGGCCTGTGGATATACTACAGCATGATGATTTAGTTATTACGTTTAATATGTTTACTTAAGAGCTATTGCCATATAGTTCAATATGTAAAAAGTATGATAATATTGATTTAACTCTCTTTACTAGCAGGACCTGTGGATATACTACAGTATGATGATTTAGTTATTACGTTTGATATGTTTACTTAAGATCTATTGCCATATAGTTCAATATGTAAAAAGTATGATAATCTTGATTTAACTCTCTTTACTAGCAGGACCTGTGGATATACCACAGTATGATAATTTAATTATTACAACGTTCGATATGTTTACTTAAGAGCTATTACCAAATAGTTCAATATGTAAAAAGTATGATAATATTGATTTAACTCTCTTTACTAGCAGGACCTGTGGATATACCACAGTATGATAATTTAATTATTACAACGTTCGATATGTTTACTTAAGATCTATTGCCAAATAGTTCAATATGTAAAAAGTATGATAATCTTGATTTAACTCTCTTTACTAGCAGGACCTGTGGATATACCACAGTATGATAATTTAATTATTACAACGTTCGATATGTTTACTTAAGAGCTATTACCAAATAGTTCAATATGTAAAAAGTATGATAATATTGATTTAACTCTCTTTACTAGCAGGGCCTATGGATATACCACAGTATGATAATTTAATTATTATAACGTTTGATATGTTTACTTAAGATACATAGAGTCTGCAACACCGCTGAAAGAAACAATTGAATATACCAATTGTAAATTAATGTATATAAAGTTTGTTTCTTTTATCAATTTTGTCTTCTTCTTATGTTTTCTACGTAAACTTCATTTCCGTAGTCTTATACATTTAAATTGTGGGGATCAAAACTCGGATCCAAACAAATACGGATCTTCATTTTCAAATTTTTTCAAACATTTTTTCCAAATTTATTTACAGCAGACTATAAAAAAAAATACTGGAAAAAGTGTTGGGTTCAGCTATGATTTTTCTTAAAAATGATTGTACTACAGTTTTTTAGGGTAATTAACTTAAACAGAAAAAAAAAGCCTTTTGGGACGAATTTAATTGTTTAAAAGAGTATTAAAAATATTAGATATGTAATTTTAATTTGCTTTTTGTTTCCTAATTGGTGCCCATTATGTTACTACTTTTCGACTAAAACAAAAATCTGACCTTAAATAATGGATTTAAATAATTTTAATTCGTTTTCAAATTGAAAATAAGCCAACATTTTGGAGTATATCGCATAAATGCGTTCTGGCTTCCTAGCCTAAAAAACGCTAAGCAGTGCCTGCTTAAAACCCGACTCGTGCACCTTATGAACTCCCTAGCTGTTTGAAGGAGTTTTCCCGAAAAGTTAATGCTTTAAAAAACTCAGATCTTCAATTCAACTATACAAACACCAAACATTAGTAAGTATTACATAAGTGTATAATATTTTCACTTTGAATTGATAAGTAGGATGCAACCATCTTTTTGATACCTTATATCTGAAAAAAAAATCATGTTCATTGATTGATTGATTGATTTTAAGGGCATATCAACTAATACAGGGTTATTTTAAGCCTAGTGGTTAAGAAATCCGATTCATTGTACATTCCTATTTTCATTTTTTGTATATATATATTTCTTAAGGAGGTTTTCTTGCACATGGTCTTATCAAATATGAATAATTTTTAAACAGATCTATTTGATTGGAACCTAACTGATACTACAACACCAGGTCAGAGTGAACCTGGGAGTAATGGCAATAGGTATATAATGCATTAATGAAGCACATTCTAGAAAATAATACGCTTACAAATTTGGACCATATGACCTTTAGGCACCCCTTTTGCTTTGCTGATTCATAAATACATTTTTTTCATTTACACCGTCAACATCTGGTTGTTATTAGGGTTAAGGTTAGGGTTAGGGTTAGTTTTATCATTTTTAAAAACCTCTAAAAATCGTCTGTTAACAAACAACCGTATGTTGACGGTAAATGAAAAAATTTACTTATAAAAGTATAGAAGGGGGAAAATATATGGGGCAAAATAGACCTTCGAATCAACAAGCCCCGCCGAGGGAACCAAAACAAGCGAGTTCTCCGTCTTCTCACAAACCAGACCCTCTGTTGTCAACACATTCTTCGCTAGCAGCTGGAAAACCATCGTCGTAGTCGAAAAAATTTATCAGTTCAATACACTTCCTATTTAGTTTGTTTCTTTCAATAAAATCCATTTCTTTACTGAAAAGCGCTTCGTCGTCGACTGCTTCTGCTGCTGTTGACTGCTGACTGCCCAGCGCTTGACTCACTTGTTATTTTATGGGTATATTAGCCAAACATCCGGGCACATCAGCCGAACCTCGCGTCCGTCCAGTGCCCAAAACGCATTTGTTTTCGCATGCGGGAGGACGCGACTCCGGTCCCGGCAGGCAAGACAATGTCTTGCTCTTTTTCCCTTCTCGTTCTCCGTCACAAAAAGCAAAAGGGGTGCCTAAAGGTCATATGGTCCACAAATTTTTAAAAATGATGAAAGTTTTTAAACTGACCAGTACGTAATGTGAACTGTGCTCGATATTTATATGGTATCCATTAAATCTCCAGTACTGGGTCAGTTCGGCCAAATTGTCATGGGATATTCGACAAGCCAGAAATGCTGTCTCGTTTACTATCACATCAGTGTTGACAGGCCGGTGGGCGATCGCTAGTTGTCCTAAAAAAACAAAAATAAAGAAAGAAAAAAGAAAGATTATGGGTAATGAGTACGGTTAGGGTGATATGGTCAAGTTCTTCGGTGCTGGTAAAAGTTTGATGTCCCTATGCTAGAGTTAAGGCTGGACTATTCCCACTTGGTATGTATATGATTTTTCTTTCCCCAGTCTGAGGAAGAGAGTATCACAATTCTGAAAATTTACCAAATAATGAAACTCTTCTCTAAAACAACCGAGTTTCTTATATGTTTAATTTCTCTAATGATTCACATTAATGCCCAAACTTGATATATGTACCTCACACAAACGGATACTCATACATAAATAAACACACACACACACACACATATATATATATACATATATATATATATATATATATATATATATATATATGAATTTAAGTAAACAAACAAATATGTTTATTTTATATGGCTTTAAGCCGACAATTTTGGAGGATATGTGCTTAATGAAGTCATACCTAATTTTTAGCCTGATATTTGAACATATATGCCCGCCTAAATTCATTAATTATTAACTAATTAATTTTCAAAGTTAGGTATGACTTCAATTAAGCACATATCCTCCATATATATATATATATATATATATATATATATATATATATATATGACTTAAATTAACTTTCATTGCCAGCATATATAAAGCAATGATCGTCTGTTTACAGACTGGATTTACCTGGTGATCGTAAAATATGTAAACAAATGTAGGTAATTAATAGTTTAAACACCACCCTTTTATGGCAGCTGTCAAATGCCCGAGTGGTTAACGAATCGAGCGGACGAAATGTCAGTCGGATTTCGATCCTTATCAGAGGTAGTTGTTGTGTCTAGCCACACTGAAGAGACATAGAACGCCAAAACACGGTGTCTGTGGATGACATATATATATATATATATATATATATATATATACAAGGTGTGTCAAAAAAGTATCATGATTTTTGTACTTTTGACACACCTTGTATTCTGAAAAAATGACATCCCATTCATTGTTCATTTCTATCTTGGTAAATACAGCTTCAAACTCGGCACTTTTTTGACACACCTTATATATATATCATTATCAACATACAGTTCTGTTCCGACGTATCTTGTCTTCTCGGTACGGGCAGACATTGTGAGCTACATGAAGCCGCGATCGAAATACGACCGATTTATCATCTGTCAGAGCTAGGCTCTCGGCCATCCGCAAGCGGGGAGGGATTTTTTTTACTGATAAATATATACATAAATACAAAACCACAAAGGAGATCTCTATACGTGTTAAGGAGTGCTTGTCTATATCATGTAGTGAAGAGAAAAGCTTTTTTCTGCATATATATATATATATATATATATATATATATATATATATATATAAGTAAAGATATAACAAAAGACTTAGAGATTTTGCATTATAGTCTATTTCAGGGAGCTTAGACTATATATATAGACTATAATGCAAATCTCTAAGTCTTTTGTTATTTCTTTACTTATATATTTGCTCTGTGACTCTAACATTAAGAGCACACATTGAGCTCTCAAACTGCGACAGGTTTTTTAAATAAAACTCTTGTGTTGTAAGGAAGATTTCTTCTCTGGACTTTTGGATTATATATATATATATATAAGTGCTTAATTGGAGTCGTACCTAATTTTGAAAATTAATTAATTAATAATGAATTAGGCGGGAATACCTATTTCCCGCCTAATTCATTATTAATTAATTAATTTTCAAAATTAGGTACGACTCCAATTAAGCACTTATTCTCCAAAAATTATCGGCAAAAAGCCATTCAAAACAAACCGTGTTTATATATATTATATATATATATATAATATAATATATATATATATATATATATATATATATAGTTTAAATGTTGTATATTTTAGCAGCAAATTATTTTGTAGGCAGGTGTTATTAAACAACACGGAACATTTCTTTTTCATGATCTTGATTTGTATCTTTTCCAGTCTTCTGGCTATCTTTCTAATGTTAAGATCCAGTTGAAATAGGATTCTTCCCATACTATCAGCCCGAGCGCTTTCGAGTGCTTCTTCAGTCATCATCAGGGGGGTATGATTTGAGGTTAGTTATTTTTTTCGTTTTTCTTGTTCTTTTATCTATTTTGTTGTTAAATTAGAATTAAATGTTAGATGAAATTTTTAGAGGGTTGTTATGATTAGTGTATTAGTTATTAAACATAGCTAATATATTATGACCAATGTTAACTGCTCGGGCTGATAGTATAGGAAGAATCCTATTTCAACTGGATTCTAACATTAGAAAGATAGCCAGAAGTCTGGAAAAGATACAAATCAAGATTATGAAAAAGAAATGTTCTGTGTTGTTTAATAACACCTGCCTACAAAATAACTTACTGCCAAAATATACATCTAACACTCTCTCTCTCTCTCTCTCTCTCTCTATATATATATATATATATATATATATATATATATATATATATATATATATATATATATATATATCACGTTCAGGAAGAAGGGATGTCACTATCCTGAAAATTTACCACTACGTCTAAATAAAAAAACTAAAAAAAAAACTACAGAGTTTTCTGATATTTATTCCTTAACTAACATATTATGGTAACAACATTAGCATAATATAGTACGTTGATACTTCACACCTATGCCCAAACCTGGTATATGTATTTCCAACAACGGATACAATACAAAAATATATCTCAATATATATATATATATATATAATATATATATATATATATATGTTGGTTAGGAGGTTGATTTTGAAGGCTATCACAATGCAGGTGTAAAGAAAAAATAATAATACGGTAACAATGTGTTGTGTGTTAACCTGTATTTAATTCTTGAATTTTCGAGATAATATCTCTTTTTCAAAAATTCCAGTGATCTTTTGAAAGAATACACAATGCTTCAAGCAAATTATAAAACTCTCTTATATATACTAGCAAATATATGCACCCTCCGGGTGCAAGTATTTAAGTTTTAATGTAATAAAATATAGTATTAAATTAGAAAGGCTAATGAAACTAAATGGGAAATGCAGATAAAAAAAGATTTGAAACAGAGGGAGTATAATAAAAGATTTGAAACAGAGGGAGTATAATCAAAGAATAGAACAACTGAAACTTACTCTTCCATCACTCTCGTCTTTCATTGTTATTTTTTCTAATTCAAGTATTTATTTAAAAGAGTAAGTAAAGAATAAAATTACAGTTATTTCTTCTTGTCAATGGATTTCATTTAAGATTCATTGAAGAGATTGTTGCTTATATTCATTAAAATAAAACCAAACAGTTAGAAATCAATAATACTAAGCACATATTTATTAAAATCACATTTTTAATATCAATATGCAAATAAGCCTTTCCGTTCACACTGTAAACCGCTATTTTGTTGTATATATATATATAATTGCATGTTGTTTGAATGTAGATATGGTCAACAGTAATAATAATGTAAAACAATTTTATTAATAATTGAGGTTTAGATAAAAAATAAAATCATTGAGAATGCGATGTCAATAACTAAGGGAATTGTAACTTGAGTAGTAATATAGTTTCGGTTACAGACAGAAAAACAGACAATCTCCATTATAATAAGATATATATATATATATATATATATATATATATATATATATATATATAGTTGCAGAAAAAAGTTTTCTCTCCACCACGGTTTCGGCGTTCAAGGTACACCTTCCTCAGGAGAACTGAAAAATTATAGGTAGCTGTCTTTTAATTAGTATGAACTTTAAATCTAAAACTGTTTTTTATCTTCTCTTTTGCCAATGCATACGATACTGATGATCATTTTCAGAAAGTACTCTCTTTTTTCTTTTTAATTTTTCCCCCGATGTCAGTTTGAAAAATAAATTTTTTAAACAGAAATTAGGTTTTTTTTCCACACCGGTAAAGTTTAGAAGTAAAAAATAAAAAATAAAAAAATAAAAATAAACAAATAAATAAATAATATATATATATATATATATATATATATATATATATATATATATATATATATATATATATATATATATATATATATATATAAATATGGGTTTTTTCCACACCAGTAAAGTTTAGAAGTAAAAAATAAAAATTTAAAATAAATAAATAAATAAATAAATATATATTATATATATATATATATATATATATATATATATATATATATAAATTCCCGTAATTCTTAATCTTTGTTGACATAGTTATCGCATCTTGACGTGTGCACTATTTTTTGTATGGAGGATCGTACGTATAATAATTTTTTCTGAAGTAAAACAAAAATTACTAATTTAGCATTTCCTTGATGCCTCACGATTTACCTTATGTACCCCAACACACAGCGCTGCAACAACAACAACAACAACTACATGAGTTTTCCTCAAAACCAAAGCGGATATTTTTTCCGTTAGATCCATCCATTAATAAGAATAACGACAATTTTTAATTCAAACATTATTTTCAAAATTTTTAAAATAAAAACCGAATTCTATTATGTCATTATTATTAGCTAGATATTTTTTATACAATATTTTCTTTGATTAAAAAAAATACGATTTTGATAGACAGTAAACAAAAATATTTATTTTACATTTTATAAATTTTTAAAAATCCCTGAAAAAAAGTAGACAATAAGAACTTTTGATATAAAATTCCTTAGAAAATAATCTAACAATTTAGAAAAAAAAAGATACATATTTTTTTCTTATTTACGAGATTTAAGTTTCTAATGTTTCAGATACCCTATTTCCAAAACCGAATTAGTAGCGAATTATCTTTTTTTACATATGTTCCGTCATTAAATTATCTTTCCAAAAATGTAAAATTTATTTATATACAAAAAAATGTGTACGGGGATCAATGCGCGAAACAAAAACTAACGAAAAATTTATTAGCCTTTTCAATTTAGTAAACATTTATTTACAATAAAATTACGTCTTTTATTACTTCATATACCGAAAGTTTTATTAAAATCGGATAGTTAGTTTATTTTATATGAGTTTTAGAAGAATTTCATGTGATCACCCTTTTTAGAGCCAGCGAGAAAATGCACATACATATATATATATATATATATATATATATATATATATATATTATATATATACCAAGTGAGATTAATCCAGTTAAGCAGGCCCTCACTCCAGCCGACGGACATCAAACGAGGATTTGGTCAGTTCTTTTAGCATCCTTGTATAGTTCTCATCTAGCATTTTTCCATGTATCTCGTTAAAGACTAAGTGGTGCAACCATACAATAATACTGACACGGCTACATCTTAAAATAAATTAGATTTCCATAGGGTTGTCAACTTGTCAATAACATTTATGCTTTTCCTATGCCCGTGATTCCCAGCGTTGGGGTGGGGGTGGGGGGCAATTCAATAATAATTAGGGGGCAATATGAGAAATATTGTAATATCAACATTTTTTTATTTTACCCTATATGGGTAAATATTATAAATTTTTAGGGTAAAATTGTAATTACAACCTAGCTGAGCACAACAGCTTGTGTAATCTAGTCAAGTGTTCACCCACTAATGTTATCGTGCATCTGGCACCAGCTATATGCATGGCTTCTGACTTGTTTAACTTTGCAGTTCTTTATCTGTTGCCCCCCCCCCCGCAATTATACACATAAAATTGATTTTATTTGATTAAATTTGAAGTTAAACCCGTAAGTTTTATTTGAAATATACATTTTTTTATGTTATACTTCTTCAAAACTGATATTGTTATATCATACTAAACAATTAACGGGTGGTGGACACGAAGAAATTTGTGATAAAAAAAGTGGGGCATGGTACTAAAATGGTTGGGAACCACTGTCCTATGCGTATGTTGGCATCGCTTTCCGTAGATGGATTTTCGTTTTATCATAAAGATTTTCCATACGGTCGTTAACCTGTCAAATGTTGATATCGCTCTCAGTTAGTTGTTGTTTGATTTTACGGCATATCAAATCTTGTTGGGTTATTTTATGCCGAAGACATTTTGTTTCATTCATGAGTACTCAATTTTTTAACTCAATTTTTAAACTCATTTTTTTTCTATTTAACCCATAGATGGGACCCTAACAGGTACTACCACTCTTGGGAGCATTGGCCATGAAGGGGTACTCCACAATTGCTCCAAAATTAGAATTTCACCCCCAGATAGAGTTTATCCTCAGCCACCGCCTTCTAACATATATATATTTACCAACCCCTCCGCACGGGCAGGATGTGATACAAGGTCAATTTCTTAAGCGGAGTTTAACAGGTTTGAATTCAGAGTTTTCCTTCTCCTAGACCGGTTGCCTAATCCAGGTTAAAGAGCCCAGTCTGTCCTACTATTTATCCATAGCTGGAGGGAGAGCAGGATTCATACCTTTCCCAAGGGTATTAGCGCTAAGTTAAATGCAATTACCACGTCCAGGATTTGAACTCGGGGCGACGAGTCCATTTCCCATGACTTTAACCATTAGACCACGCGCTTCCAACATATATTCCATAAAAAAGGGTTAGGGGTATTCCATTAGGGCGATAAGGTTAGAACAATTATATAGGTGCTAGGGCTTGACGTGACCAGCCGATTGATCGGAGGGGGGCCTTTCCGATCGTCCGTCTAGCCTTAGTAAGGGCCAAAGTGGTGGACTGCTCAGCCACCAGGGTTCCATCTCTAAGCATCCCGGATCGTCCCTTGCTCTCAGTAGAGGAGACGTTGCTACCTAGGTATGTGAAATGTACTTACTCATTACTTTCAATCCAATGGATATATTGGCGATGCCTTCCGAATTTTCAGCCTTGCATGTATAAATCCCTGCCTCGTTTTGGGTCAAAGCTTTAATGAAGAGGTTTCCGTTACCTAAGAGTTGAAACTTGGCCCCTTCATTAGCCCCTTTGTTAAGTCCTAGATCTTGGCCGTCCTTTGCCCATGATATATCGGGGTACGGAGCTCCCTCTGGTCGACAAATAAGTGATACGTTTCCTCCTTCCGAGCCGATGAAGTTTCGGGAACTTGAAGAGGACTTCCAAAAAGTTGGTTTGAATTCTAAGGAAAAAGAAACAAAAAAGAAAAGATGTAGCAGTAGCCAACGCATTTTTTATGGTAAAAACCATTGGCAAATACATTTTTATTGTAAAATCATAGACAATGTATTTTTAGTAAAAAGTCATTGGACTATACATTTTATAGATGTAGCAATAGCCAACGCATTTTTATTGTAAAAAGCCTGGTCAAATACATTTTATTGTAAAATCATAGACACTGCATTTTTATAGTAAAAGTCATTGGACTATTCATTTTTATAGATGTAGCAATAGCCAACGCATTTTTATGGTAAAAACCATTGTCAAATACATTTTCATTGTAAAATCATAGACAATGCATTTTTTTATAGTAAAAGTCATTGGACTATACATTTTTATAGATGTAGCAATAGCCAACGCATTTTTATTGTAAAAAGCCTGGTCAAATACATTTTTATTGTAAATCATAGACACTGCATTTTTATAGTAAAAGTCATTGGACTATTCATTTTTATAGATGTAGCAATAGCCAACGCATTTTTATGGTAAAAACCATTGGCAAATACATTTTTATTGTAAAATCATAGACACTGCATTTTTATAGTAAAGTCATTGGACAATGCATTTATAGTGAACTTAATAGTCAACGCATTTTTTATGGTAAAAACCATTGGCAAATACATTTTTATTGTAAAATCATAGACAATGCATTTTTATAGTAAAAGTCATTAGCCTATACATTTTTATAGATGTTGCAATAGCCAACGCATTTTTATGGTAAAAACCATTGGCAAATACATTTTTATGTAAAATCATAGACACTGCATTTTTATAGTAAAAGTCATTGGACAATGCATTTTATAGTGAACTTAATAGCCAACACATTTTATGGTAAAAACTATTGGCAAATAGATTTCTATAGTAAAAGCATAGGAAATGATTTTTTTATAGTAAACATCATTGGTTTGTACCTTTTGATGTTAACAGCAGAGGCATTGTATTTTTTATAGCAAGAATCGTTGGTCAAAGCATTTCAATAGTAATTTGTGATCATTCATAGTAAAAAAAATCATTGACAATATATCTTTGTAGCAATTGTTGGCTATGTTGTTTTTATAGTGAGAATTATTAGCCAATAATATTTCTGTAACCGACCGCACATGATCACTAAAGGGCTGCTGATAGCAGGTGAAGCTGGGTCGCCTGTCCCCTAATAAATTCCCGACATATCACATGGGAGCTGAGTTTGAATTCCATACTGGGAAGGTTCGATTAATTTTAGACTTTAATTTTTTCTTTCATATATATATATTATATATATATATATATATATATGTGTGGTTGTGTGTGTGTGTGTGTGTGTGTGTGTGTTTGTGTGTGTGTGTGTGTGTGTGTGTGTGTGTGTAAAATAATATAGATAGATAGACATACAATCTAAAGTTTCATCTGGAATAAAATACAAAGTCCTGTTGTTGGTCTACATACTATTTAATAAACATTCGCGGAGCTAAAATATGCTGACTGTATACCCTGCAAAAGACGTTTTCATGCCTTTCCCAGGGGGTCCCAATGACGGAGTGGCTAACGTGCTGATCTGCGACACCGTAACAAGCGAGTTCGAACTCCACACAAGCTATTACGTTCACTTTCAGGTTGATATCTTTGGGAAAGATATATATATATATATTATATATTCATGATAGGAAAGCAATTACAATGCGTATAAAATAAAAACAAAAAGATGTTTAGTCTTATCGATTTCAAAGTAACTTTATCATCAGAGACAGTTTTCTGAAAACCGTCTCTGATGATAAATTTACTTTGAAATCGATAAGACTAAATATATTTTTGTTTTTATTTTATACGCATTGTAATTGCTTTCCTATCATTAATATATAATAAAATACTTAACAATGCTTCAAGCAAATTACCAAATACTATTATATATATATATATATATATATATATATATATATATATATATATATATATATAAACAAAAAACTCACATATATAAAACTAATGACAAATCCAGTTTCCAAACACACATATATATATAAAAGACAATTAAAACACACATACACACATACACATACTCATTCATCTTGACCCACCCCGATCATCCAACATTCTTTAACCACACCTGCATCACCATATAAACACTCCCCATCTAGAGAGAAGAAAATCCAATACCCACTCCCAACCACCCCTGCCCCCTACTGACAACCTACTGTTTTCACCATTTTGAAAATGCCCTTCATAGAAGCTAGAACTATATTTGTGTCCTGAAGAAGGTCAAAATGACCGAAACCCTGCATCGTCGACAATAAACATCCAGTTTCCATAACATCCCGTGTTTGTCTACTTTTCTCCACACACACACACACACACACACACACACACACACACACACACACACATATATATATATATATATATATATATATATATATATATATATATAGTGGTACTTTGACTTACGAGTGTCCCAACCTACAAGTTTTCCCTATTACGAGCTGTAAGTCGATTTTTGCTTTTGTGTTCAGAGCTAAAATTTTATTTGGAAGCGAGCTTCAGATTCGTTTATGTTAATAAATTCATTAAAATTTCTAAATTTATTATAATAAGATGTGTACTTCTACCAGGATGGCTTTGGCATTAAATAACCCACGAATGTTGATATGCTATTAAACAAAGAAACAAAATAAAACCTGAATATTGGGAAATAGACTTCTTCTAATTGAATAAAAATATATTTATCGTCTTTAATGTTTTGTCAATAACAAAAAGAAAGAAGAGTTAGAGCATTTGTTTTAGCAAAAATCAAGCAATCATGAAAGTGATTATTAAAGTAAATATTTAATAAAAGTAATTAACAAAGTAATTATTAAAAATGTAATTCTAAAAAAACTGATTATTTAAGTAATCTTTAAAGTATTTTAAAGGAAAGTGATTATTAAACTGATTATCAATAAAAGTAATTATTAAATTATTCTAATAGGAAAGTAATTATTAAACTCATTATTAAATAAAAGTAATTATTAAAGTAAGTATTAATATAATTATTCAAATGAATTAATTATTAAAGTAATTCTAAAAGAAAACTTATTATTAGAATGATTATTAAATAAAACTAATTATTAAATTAATTGTAAAAAGAAAGTGAATATTAAAGTCATTATCAAAGAAAAGTATTAAATAATTATTAAAGAAAAGTAATTATCAAAGTATGAGAGTAAAACTGATTATTAAAGTAATCATTAAGAAAAGAATATAAAAGTATTAAAGTAATTTTTTTTAAGTAATTATTAAAGTGTTAATCAATTCTAAAAGAAAACTTATTATTGAATTAATAATTAGATAAAAGTAATTATTAAATAAAAAGAATTATAAAAGTATTAAAGTAATTATTTTTAAGTAATTATTAAAGTATGAAAGCAGTTCTAAAAGAAATCTGGTTATTAAAGTGATAATTAGATAAAAGTAATTATTAAAGGAATAATTAAATAAAAAGAATTATAAAAGTATTTAAGTAATTATTAAAGAGAATTAACCATCATTGCAATCATTAAAATAATTGTAAAATAAAATTGGTTATCAAACTAATTATTACTTAAAAGTAATTATTAAAGTATTTAATAAAGTAATTAAAATTAAAATTAATAATTAAAGAAATAATCAGATAAAAATAATTATCAAAGTAATTTTTAAAAGTATTAATTTTAATAAATATCTTTGCTACTTCTTAAAATAAAAGACATACTTACTGAGGACTCTGAGTTGAGCACTACAGAAAGTAGTTCCGTGATTGTTCGTGGCAGCGCATTGATACATCCCGGCGTGCAATTCGGTTGACACTGATTTGATAACCAAAGAGTTCCTGATGATTTCCACGTTGTCCTTTTTAGGAAGTAGGAACTGGCCGTTCTTGTACCAGCTGTAGGTGACCTCCGGCCGACCACGGGCCTCACAACGCCAGGTCAGGTGTGACCCAACATCAATATGTTGAGCTTTTAGAGGAAATATGAAGTACGGTTTGGCTGGCGAAAAATAAAAGAGTACAAAAATATATTTAATTCGTAACTCATTGTAAACCTCGTATTTTTGTCGCCTTATTATTATTATTATTATTATTATTATTATCATTTACTCCTTATGAGTTTTTACATCAGCGTTAGCTGATAGTCTTTCACTGGAGTCTGAGTGACAGCAAGTCTCCTCAGGTCTCCAGGACTCTTCTGAGTATTATGGCAGATTGCAGCAGTGCAGTGTTCTGAATGGTTTCAATCCTTCCTCTGATATCCAAACTTTCCAAACCCTTTCCCAATCCTTTTGGGACAGTTCCAAGTGCACCTACTACAATTGGTATCACTTTGACTCATATTCCATAACTTTTTCAGTTCTCTGGCAAGGTCCAGGTATTTGTCCATTTTTTCATTTGGAGACCTGAGGAGACTTGTTGTCACTCAGCTTCCAGTGAAATACCATCGGTTAACACTGAAGTAAAAAAAAACTCAAAAGAAGCGAAAATAATGATATTAATAATAATTGCATATGAAAAGACTTGGACAGAGTTAAGAAGAGGAAACCTCAAGAGAGAAACCGAATCACTAATAATTGCTGCACAAAATTATGCTATAAGAACAAATTATATCAAAGCAAAAATTGATAAGACACAACAAAACAGTAAATGTAAAACTATGCCGTGACAGAGATAAGACTGTAAACCATGTATTAAGCGAATGTAACAAAATAGCATAACAGGAATACAACACTAGGCCCGAATGGGTTGGGAAGGTGATACCCTGGAATTATGCAAAAAATTAAATTTTGACCATACAACAAAAATGATATATGCATAAATCAGAATCTTTTCTGGTGAATGAAACGCATAAAATTCTCTGGGACTTCGAGATAAAGACCAGACCTAGTATGACTAACAAAAAAGAGAGAACTTGTCAACTGGTGGACTTTGCGGTTCCAGCAGATCACAGAGTGAATCTGAAAGAAAACGAAAAGATGGACAAATACCTGGACCTTGCCAGAGAATTGAAAAGGCTGTAGAATATGAGGTTCAAACTGCTACCAATTGTAGTTGGTGCACTTGAAACTTGACCATACAACAAAATGGTATATGCATAAACCAGAATCTATTCTTGAGAATGAAATGCATAAAATTCTCTGGGACTTTAAGATAAAGACGGATTACCTTATCCCAGCAAGAAGACCAGACCTAGTATTGATTAACAAAAGAAAAGAGAACTTGTCAACTGGTAGACTTTGCAGTTCCGACCGACCACAGTGTGAAAATGAAGGAAAACGAGAAGATGAAAAATACCTGGACCTTGCCAGAGAATTGAAAAAAAAAACTGTGGAATATGAGGGTGAAAGTGATACCAATTGCAGTTGGTGCACTTGGAACGCTCCCAATAAACTTGGAAAAAAGACTGGAGGAACTGGAAATTAGAATTAAGACCATCCAGACTACTGCATTGCTGCAATCCGCTAGAATACTCACAAGAGTCCTGGAGACCTGAGGAGACTTGTTGTCACTCAGACTCCAGTGAAATGTCATCAGCTAACGCTGGTGTGAAAACTCACAAGGAGTAAATAACGTATATTATATATATATATATAATATATATATATAATATTATATATATATGAACATACCAAGATATGATAGACCCAGAAAACATTTTCCTTGGTCTAGCGCTAGTGAAAAGGATTAGGACTCCCCGTTGATTGTGTTCCTTGGTGGATTTACGGCATGTCAACTTTTATGGCTTATTTATGCCGAAGAGTTTTGTTTTATTCAATCTTAATGAGCCTTCAGCCTTGGGTAGGTAACAGTCTAGGAGAGGGATAACTCTGAATTCCAAATTCCCTCCAGCTATGGATAAATAGGACAGACTGGGCCCTTCAGCCTTGGGTAGGTAACCAGTCTAGGAGAGGATAAACTCTGAATTCAAAATTCTGAGGTTGGTCGTTGATTGGGTTTGTGGCAACCCTTAATGCACCAATTCTTCCTATCGACTGTGCCAAAAGTGTGGATGGTCCAACACAAGCCTTCACCACTATAAACAAATCACTGTGTGGTGTTTCATTGTGTGTATGAACCCTCATACGTCGAAAAATTGGAGAGTCCATAATATATATATTATATATGGGGTGCTAAAAAGAGAGATACTGATATTCAATATAAATACACATAATGCAGAAGAATGGTGTGGCAATAAGAAATAGTAGACAATAAAAACGTAATAGAAGTATGCCCTCTTATTTGAGTCCATTGTGTGCGTATGTGCGTGCGTGCGTGCAGGTATAAGTGTACAAACACACAGTGATATAGATACATATTGATAGATAATAGATAGATAGATAGATAGATAGATAGATTGAGAATACCAAGTTATTGATAGACAGAGAGAGACAGAAAAATATTACCAGATTATAGATAGATAGATAGATAGATAGATAGGACACACTAAGATATATAAATAGATAATAGATATGAACATACCAGATATTGATAGACCGAAAAGAGACAGAATATTACCAGATAGATAGATAGATAGATAGATAGATAGATAATAGATATGAACAAACTGATAGATAGATAGATAGATAGATAATAATATGATAGATAGATAGATAGATAGATAGATAGATAGATAGATAGATCTAGATAGATAGATAGAAGATAGAAACACACTAGATAGATAGATAATAGATAGGAACACACTAGATAGATAGACAAATACATATGAACATAGCTAATAGATAGATAATGGATAGATAGATATGAACTACAAAGATAGGGATAGACACAGATATATACTAACAGACTAAGAGATAGATATATAGATAGATAGATAGATAGATATGAACAAATTGATAGATAGATAGATAAATAGATAGATAGGAACACACTAAGATAGATAGATAGATAGATAGATTGATAGATAGGTCAAGTCTTTAACATTAGTCTTACATTTATTATACCAGTATATTTTAGGCACTCTGACATTCGTATATCTTTTATTTTATCTTCATTTTTCTATTGTTATTATCGTAGTTTTGAAGTGAAGAATACGGTAACCTATAAGTAACACAAAATGATTTCGTCAAACAACAGTGTAAAATGTAAAGATTGGTTTTCGTAATGACTCTAGCCGGACAGTTATCAGCAGTCGACAACGAGTAACGATAGAGTTATATCATGTCCGAACGGCTTCTTCCTCTTCGAACACCCTCGAGTCAGTCTTTTCCAATGGGCATATGGCGTGTAGAGATATCATCAAACTAAAAACCTTTTAGACATGTAAAATGCTGCAAAGTTTCATTACTCACGAAGCCATCTTTTCAGAGGCTCCCATAGCAGAAAATTACTCCCGCCACAAAATTAGAACCTTCGGCGACAGTTAATGTTTTCAGTTGTTGGTTGGATTTTACGATATTATTAGGTTAATTTATGCCGACTAGTAACCACAAGGTTCCGGGTTCTGATACCTGCCTTCGTCAACTGAGCGAATGAGTAGCACAGGGATCTTTGCGGTAAAGTGAGAAACCGATTGCTCAGTTGGTAGAGCGTCCAACTAGGTAACCACAAGGTTCCGGGTTCTAATACCGGCCTTCGTCAACTGAGCGAATGAGTAGCACAATCAGTATTGCTCAGTCGTAGAGGGTGTTCCGGGGTGGTAAAGTGAGAAACCGATTGCTCAGTTGGTAGAGCGTCCAACTAGGTAACCACAAGGTTCCGGGTTCTAATACCGGCCTTCGTCAACTGAGCGAATGAGTAGCACAGGATCTTTGCGGTAAAGTGAGAAACCGATTGCTCAGTCGGTAGAGCGTCCAACTAGGTAACCACAAGGTTCCGGGTTCTGATACCGGCCTTCGTCAACTCAGTGAATGAGTAGCACAGGGTTTGCGGTAAAGTGAGAAACCGATTGCTCAGTTGGTAGAGCGTCCAACTAGGTAACCACAAGGTTCCGGTTCTGATACCGGCCTTCGTCAACTCAGCGAATGAGTAGCACAGGGATCTTTGCGATAAAGTGAGAAACCGATTGCTCAGTCGGTAGAGTGTCCGACTAGGTAACCACAAGGTTCCGGGTTCGATACCGGCTCCTCGCCAACTCAGTGAATGAGTAGCACAGGGATCTTTGCGGTAAAGTGAGGAGCTGGTGGTAGGTGTGGTGTCCCGCTTCAGACCCCAAAAACGATCTCCTTGGTCTAGCGCTAAGTTTTCAAACGGTCTGTAATTTTCCATTTGGCTCTTTGTATTCTCGCTACACGGTGTTGTCAATAATCTATGCGACCATAGATTATGCAAGCACAGAGGTGCAGCCGGTGTATTCTAAAACCCCAGCCGACATAGCTAAGAAGAAAAGAAAGATAGGAGTAAGAGAAGAGAGAAGAGAAGAGAAGAGAGAGAGAGAGAGAAAGATGGTAGGATTCTCGCAAAAATGGTCAAATACCTGACAGGAGTAGAGTGTACTCCTTTGTGGCCCGCGCTGACCTCCCACGTGTCACAATACAACGATAAACGCCCTCGTTTTGAAAACTGGCTTTTCGATGACCACCACCCGATTCAGGTCAGCAAACTTGACGTTGTCGGCCATCTCTCCGTCAACCTTTTCCCAAAAATAGACCATTGGATTTCTGGAGTTTTAAATAAAAGACGAAAAAAGAAAAGAAAGGAAAATGTAAAAAGAAAAAATGCATCGATTCAATAGTCTGTATTATTTTGATTTTTCGGACTGTTGTCCTCATATTTATACTCAACGTTTTGGCTGATTTGCCCCCGGCCTTTTTGTGGAGTTTCTTGTTATTTTTTATATAAGGCTTGAAAATTCGTATTATTTAGATTTTTCTGACTATTGTCCTAATCTTTATTGTTATATACACAACGTTTCGACCGATGTGCCCTACGGCCTTCTTGTGGAGTTTCTTGTTATTTTTTACATAAGGCTTGAAAATTTGTATTATTTGGATTTTCGAACTATTGTCCTCACCTTTACTGTTATATACAAAAACCCTCGGCCGATGTGCCCTACGGCCTTCTTGTGAAAGTTTCTTGTTATTTTTTACATAAGGCTTGATAATTCGTATTATTTAGATTTTTAGGACTATTGTCCTCATCTTTATTATTATATACACAAACCTTCGGCCGATGTGCCCAATGGCCTTTTTTAGGTGCTTCTTGTTATTTTTTACATAAGGCTTGATAATTCGTATTATTTAGATTTTCGGACTATTGTCCTCATCTTTACTGTAATATACACAAAGTTTCGGCCGATATGCCTACGGCCTTCTTGGGGTGTTTCTTGTTATTTTTATATGAGGCTTGATAATTTGTATTATTTGGATTTTGGGACTATTATCCTCATCTTTATTGTTATATACACATATTGCTTGGAATTTACGACACGTCAACCCTTCTTGGGTTATTTTTACCGAAGACATTTTTGTTTTAATTATTCTTGTTGGGTATTCAATTTGTTCTTAGAAACTTATTTTTAAACCACATTTTTATACTCATTCTTATCTATTTACCCCATAGATGGGATCCTAAAATGTACTACCACTCAGTGTCAAAAGGGACTTGGGAGTAATTGTTTTCCACGCACCCCAGGGCTCAAGAACTGGAACCTCACCCAACAACTGCCATTAAAAAAAACTGTTCAATAGTATTAGCAAAACTGCCGCGCCAAAACTACCCGATCCCAAAAACATTACAAAAAACTACCCGATCAACCCATTACCAAAAAAACTACCGATCCAAAAACTATTCAATCCCATTACCAAAAAAAACTACCCGATCCCAAAAACTATTCAATCCCATTACCAAAAAAACTACCCGATCCAAAAACTATCAATCCCATTACCAAAAAACTACCGATCCCAAAACATTCAATCCATTACCAAAAAACTACCCGATCCAAACTATTCAATCCCATTACCAAAAAAAACTACCGATCCAAACTATTCAATCCATTACCAAAAAAAAACTACCCGATCCCAAAACCAATCCCTTACCAAAAAAACTACCCGATCAAAAACTATTCAATCCCATTACCAAAAAAAAAACTACCCGATCCCAAAACTATTCAATCCCATTACCAAAAAACTACCCGATCCAAAAAACTAATCAATCATTACCAAAAAACTACCCGATCCATTACCAAAAAAAACTACCCGATCCCAAAACTATTCAATCCCATTACCAAAAAAAACTATCCAAAAACTATTCAATCCCATACCAAAAAAAACTACCGATCCCAAAAACTATTCAATCCCATTACCAAAAAAACTACCCGATCAAAAACTAATCAATCCCATTACCCAAAAAAAACTACCCGATCCAAAAACTATTCAATCCCATTACCAAAAAAAAACTACCGATTCAATCCATTACCAAAAAAACTACCCGATCCCCCAACTAATATCCCAAAAAAAAAACTACCCGATCCCAAAACTATCAATCCCATTACCAAAAAAAAACTACCCGATCCAAAACTATTCAATCCCATTACCAAAAAAACTACCCGATCCAAAAACTATTCAATCCCATTTCAAAAAAAAAACTACCGGATCCAAAAACTATCCGATCCCATTACCAAAAAACTGCCCGATCCAAAAACTATCTGATCCCATCAACAAAACTGCCCAATCCAAAACCTATTCAATCCCATTACCAAAAAAACTACCCAATCCAAAAACTATTCAATACCATTACCAAAAAAACTACCCAATCCAAAAACTATTCAATCCTATTACCAAAAAACTGCGCGATACAAAACCTATTCAATCCCCATTACCAAAAAAAATATTTAATTTCATTACCGTGGCTACATTATCCTCGCCCCCTTAGCTCACTACTAGCCAGCCCATACCCGGACACTGTATAAGACTTTATTTGCGTTTATTTTCATAGTCATGTGATCGTTTAATGATGATGCTGGGTGGGCCAAGTTCATTTGATCCCAATACAAACAGTAATCACTCCTTCTTCCTCCCCAACACCATCTTACCCTTGACAGAGCCCCCCCCCCCCTCCCGCCACCAGCACCCCCACCACCACTTCTGACAATTTCTTGTTCCGCTCGTGACAATGCTCTAATCAGTATTCAAAAGCGTAAACATTTCGTCGAAGATCTCACCTTTCCCAACACAACTGAGCGAGAAGAATTATACAATAGACATGTGAAATTGATCAGACAGATCCCATCAGAGCGTTGATTGCGTGTCCAAGTCGCTCGGAAAATCCTTGAAGCTGGTCCAAATTCCCTTCAGGCGCGTTCCCTCCTCGATGGGGGCAGCAGCAGCAGCAGCAGCAGTAGCAGTAGCAGCAGCAGCAGCAGCGGCAGCGGTACGAATGAAACACGAATTAACGTTCCAATCACCACGATGCTTAGTATACAAACAAAACATGTTTTTAAAAATCCACAACAAACTCCTTCTGCTTCCTTTATTCCAAGACGCTCGGAAATTCTTGACGCTGGTCCAAATTCCCTTCAGGCGCGTTCCCTTCTCGATGAGGGCAGCAGCAGCAGCCGCAGCAGCAGCAGCAACAATAGCAGCGGCAGTAGCGGTATGAATGAAGCACAAATGAACTTTCCAATCACAACGATGCTTAGGATACAAACAAAACATGTTTGTAAAAATCCACAACAACCTTCTTCTGTTCCCTTTATTCATTCGTCACATTAACCACTTTAATCCAGTTGGGGGGGTTCTGATTCCACTTTGTCCCGGTGCCAAACGCAATCACGGTCCTTATGCAAATGTTCAGAGGGTTTAGCTAATATGGCGATGGGCCAATATATTTTGTTTTCGTTGGCGTTCTACGCTGGACGCTGTAGCGTTACATAATCTTAAGTAGATCTATTGTCCTTATGCAATGTTTCTCTTAGACCACATCCTTATTGTTGTTGTTTTTAGCCCTTTTGCTGGTTTAGCAAATATGGCGATGGGCCAATGTATTTTGTTTTCGTTGGCGTTCTACGCTGGATGCTTTAGAGTTATTCAATCATAAGTAGATCTATTGTCATTATCAGTTATTTCTCTAAGACGAGCATCCTTATTGTTGTTGTTTTAGCTCTTTGTTTTCAGATACGAGCTATTGTCAATATTTAATGTTTCTCTCAGACGAGCATCCTTATTCTTTTCTTTTCTTTTTTTTAGACCTCTGTTTTCTGAGGAGTGATATTATCGTTATTTAATATTTCTCTTTTACTAGTATCCTTATTTTTCGTTGTTTTAGTACAATATTTGGACCATATGACTTTTAGGCACCCTTTTGCTTTGCTGATTCATAAGTACATTTTTTTCATTTATACCGTCAACATCCGGTTGTTTGTTAACAGACGATTTTTAGAGGGTTTTTTTTAATTATAAAACTAACCCCTAACCCTTACCCCTAACCCCTAACAAACAATCGGGTGTTAACGGTGTAAATTAAAAAATGTACTTATGAATCAGCAAAGCAAAAGGGGTGCCTAAAGGTCATATGGTCCCAATATTTTTAGACGTAGTCCATTTTTATTAGAGTTTAGGTTTGGTTTGGTTTGGTTTGTTTTGTTTTACGGCATATCAACCTCAGTGGGTTATTTAATGCCAATAAAGTTTTGAAATAAATCAATTCTTAATGGATAATACAATTTTTTTATAAATACATTTTTCTATTTAACCCATAGATGGGACCCTAACAGGTACTACCACTCCGGGCCAGAGTGGACCAGGGAGCAATGGTGATGAAGGGGTGCTCCACATTCCCCAAACCTCCAAAACTGGAACCTCACCATCAGATAGAGTTTAACGTCATTCCCAGGACATGTAGACCCGCAGCCACCGCCTTCTAGCACCCATATGATAAAAAGGGGTTGGGGCTTGCCATAAGGGCAATAGGGTTGGGAAAATCATATAGGTGCTAGGGCTTGACGTGACCAGCCGATTGATCGGAGGGGACCTCTCTGGCCGCCCGTTTAGCCCAAGATAGGGCCAAAGTGGAGTATTGCATGTCATGAACTGCTCATCCACCTGGGCTCTATCCTTAAGCATCACGGGTCGCCACCCACGGCCAACAGGTGGCCCCATTGGGGGAGTCTTACCCCTCTGCAGAGGTGCAGTCGGTGCATTCTAACGCCCCAGCCGACAGGGCGGTAGAGTTTAGGATAATCATTTGTAAGTAGTTCTTACCCATATCATGGTCATTATTTTTTTTGAATAAAGGATGTAGAGTCGCTTTTATTAAAATAATGATTCAATAGCGATACTTACCCATATTTCATACAGGTTATATTATGGTCATTTCTAAGAATCAAAGATGTAGAAGTTCTTCAGAAATATGTAAATTTGTGAGAGACTTACATATTTGAGAAGAATTCCATAGTTGTTGCTTTGTGAATGTACTATTTGGGGGGGGGGAGATATTTTCAGACAAAAAATTAAGAAAATAAAACTTACGATTCTGAGTTCGATCCCTGTGCAAAACATTCAAGCCGAACTCTACGGCCGAGCATCGGAGGGGACGGGTAGACTGCGATGAAGTCGTTCTGTATTTCTGGGCCCCAACTCACTTTGGGTGCTGAAAAAAAATAATCACTATTATATTTACTTTGTAAACCAAACTCTTCAATTTTTGTCTAAGATATGTTCAGCTAGATGTCTCCTTTATACGATTAAACAAAAAGATAAACATTCGGTTTAGTTAACCTAATGGACACAAAGTAAGGGTCTGAATTAGCGTTATAGTTGCATTGTAAATTAAATCCTATTTTCAATGGTTTTTCTCTGAATGTTTGAGATGAGGCTTGAAGATTAGTATTATTAGCATTATTCGGACTATTGTCCCATCTTCATTGTTATTTGTACAACGTTTCGGCCGATATGCCCTCCGGCCTTCTTCAGGTATTTCTTGTCGGACTCGGGAACCTTCTCGGACTCGGGAACCTTCTTTTCGAACTCGGGAACATTCTTGTCGTATTCGGGAGCCATCATGGAACTTTCGAACCTAACCCTTTATTTAATCCACGGGGGTATCCTGTTCTCATTCCGCTAACCATAGCTGGGGTAGGAGTTGTGTTAAGTAGTTATTTTTCTAACTGCTTTCACTCCGGAATACGACAAGAAAGTTCCCGAGTTCGAAAAGAAGGTTTCCGAAGGTTCCGAGTCCGACAAGAAATACCTGAAGAAGGCCGGAGGGTATATTGGCCGAAACGTTGTACAAATAACAATGAAGATGGGGACAATAATCCGAATAACGCTAATAATACTTATTTTCAGTGGGTTTTGAATTTTCAAAAACGAGCCGACTATAATCATAAACTTACAGAATTCATGAGTATATTGTGACGTAAGTAGGGACGTAGTTTCGGTTACAGACAGACACCGAATCTCCATTATTATAACTAGCAAAATAAAAAAACACCCTCCGGGTGGTGTAAAAATTAAATTTTAAAAGATATTGTCTGAGGGGGCTGTGAGTTAGAAATTAATTTTCAGTAAGTAAAACTATCAAATTTATTAAAGAGTAAAAAATAAGACAGTTTGAAATGAAACTTAGTTCTGTCCTCCTCAAATAAAATCTATTAATCTATCAATTATTAATCAAATGATTATTTGGAATATTATTAACATAAACTTATACAAAATCGTAAGTATTTATTTATTTGCAAACTTTTAATTAACTTCTTGTTATTTTTTGACTCTCGCCACGAGAGTAAAAAATATGATTTTTAAAACTGATTACAAATTTCGTAAATATTTTTTCCATTTAAAGTAATATAACTTTTCAAAAAATTCATAGTTTATACAGTATTATTTAAAACAATATATAGTTTATTTATCATAATGTAAAGGGTTCAAACATTGAATTATAAGGAAGAGCTTTTATTTATTTTATTATAGGGACTGGCAAAAAAAATCGGATACTACGAGTTTTAAAAGCGAATTAAGAATAATTAAATCTATTATTTAAGGTTAAACTTTGTCTAAATCGATAAGTAGTAGCATAATAACCATCATTAAAAAAAGAAAAATATAATTACATATGCAGTTATTTTTAAAAGATTTAAAACTATTTGTTTTGATCAATTTCGACGCGATCCGCCATTTTGGCTGTTTTTCATGGTTTTAGGCGCTTGTTTACAATTTTAACGTAACATTTGGGATGGAAAAAAATTTACCAAAAATCAGGTAATTATTCGATTTTAATGAAATTTTCAGTATTGATTAACAATTAATGAATTTTATAATGCATAGTTATTTTATTTAAAAATTTTAATTTAGTATTTTTGCTATGAAAAATTATATATAAAATTCATTTAAATATGAAAATCCTGATGTTAAGTTTAAAATGTTATATTTTTAGATTTAAAATAAATATCTACTTAATGCAAACCTTATTTTAGGTTCCAAAAGTAATAAGTTTTGAAGAAAAACTCTATTGAAAATGTACCCCTCCCCTTTTTAAGCAGAAAAAACATCGATGTATAATTTTTTTTTATAAAATAATAGCGAATAAATAATTATCGAAATGAGTAAA
>CM042171.1:69986689-69991689 GCA_023376005.1 Doryteuthis pealeii
CTTATCCCAAGTACTTTCGGGACTTCGAAGAACTTGGCAACTTATGACAATTCGTTCAAAAATAATCATATCATCATCCTCTGGAATGTTATTGTTCTGCAAGTCACTGAAATCCCAAATTCTGCCCCTCTCAACTAGGGCTTTTTTTTTGGGGGGGGAGAAGGGGCTTATTTTAAAATCATCCCAGGTAGGTCTTATTTTAGGGGGGGGGGAATGGCACGTACTTAAAAGAACGGACAACTGACTAAATGACTAAAGAAACGGGACAAGAAATAAAATGACTGCGTGTTATAGAGGCGCGTGGTGTACTGGTTAGAATCGTAGGGAATGAACTCGTCGACCCGAGTTCAATTCCTGGACGAAGCCACAGTTCACATAGCGCTAATACCCTTGGAAAAGGTATGAATCCAACTATTCTCCTTCCAGCTATGGATAAATAGTAGGGCAAACTGTGCTCGTTAACCTTGGTTAGGCAACCAGTCTAGGAGAAGGAAAATTCTGAATTCAAACCTCTTAAATCTCCGCTTGGGGTGGTCACTACTAGAATAGGCTCAGTCCTACTTAGTGATCTATTTCAATTAAAAATCATTGAGGGCCGGCTTAGCTCAGTCGGTATAGCCTTCGGCTAGGAATCACAAGGTTCTTAGTTCGATACCGGCCCTCGCCATCTCAGCGAATGAGTATCACAGGGATCTGTGCGTTAAAGTGAGAGGCTGAAGGTAAGTGTGGTGCTCCACCTCAGACGCTAAAATAATCTCCTTGGTCCAGCGCTTGTGAAAAGGGGATAGACTCCCTCGCTGTCTGGCTGATACCGACATTAGGCTGCCCCCACGACTTTACTTACTTATTCTTCATTTTTTTTAAAATAATTAATTGACTGCTTTTACTTACGAGCGTATCCGACGATCAATGGGATGTTTCGGCTGACACGACTTGGGGGTTGCTGCGTGGTCATTTCACTTTCCACGGTTCCAGCTAAGGTGACCAGACATCGGTAATTGCCCTGGTCATCAGGTGACACCTCGGAGAAGTAAAGACGACCATTGGCCGAAATGAACATATATTGTTGCTTGGTGGTCCGAATAAAATTCTGGCCGTCACCTTTGACCCATTGGTACGTCACAGCTTTTTTCCCGCGTTTTGAAAGAGAGGGAATATGAGAAAAACAAATAGATATTACACACTTATTTCTTAAGAAGAAGAAGAAGAAGAAGAAGAAGAAGAAGAAGAAAGAAGAAGAAGAAGAAGAAGATTAGTTGAATGAAGGAGAAAAAGTTTAGTAGAATAAAGAAGAAGATAATAATAATAATAATAATAATAATAATAATAATAATAATAATAATAATAAAGAAGAAGAAGAAGAAAATAAGAAGAAGAAGAAGAAGAAGAACAACAACAACAACAACAACAACAACAACAAGATTAACTAGAATAATTCAATGCAATATTAATAATAATAATAATAATAATAATAATAATAATAATAATAATAATAATAGGACTTTCCCAGAGAACTGAGAAAACTGTTTAATATGAAGGTGACAGTCGTACTAATTGTAATTGGTAACCTTGGAATGGTCCTCAAAGCTCTGGAAAAAGAATTTGGGTGAATTAGAAATCAGAGGAAGAATCGAGACCATCCAAACTACAGCACTGTTAAGATCGGCTTGAATACTTGAGACTTGCTGTCACTCAGCCTCCAGTGAACCACCGGCTACGCCAGGTGTGAAAAACTCTATATATAATAATAATAATAATAATAATAATAATAATAAAAGAAGAAGAAGAAGAAGAAGAAGAAGAAGATCAATTTCGTTTGATTTATTTGTTTAATGGCATATCAACGCTTATGTGGGTTATTTAATGCCGAAGATTGTAACCATAACTATACTTTCAATGTTCCATTACATTGTTTGAAAAGAGCAATTTTATTTGTATATATTCATTCGTTTGTAAAGTTTTATGGTATCAAGTTGTAGCATAGTCATGGCGCCATTAAAGGCTTATGTAGTATTGTGGTGGGCCGGGTAGCTAATAGGTCACCAGCAACATTCAACATAGTGGGTTCCAAAAAGAAAAAAGCATATAAAAGAATAGTGGGTTGCAGTTAGCCATAAGGGGTTATTTATTTCCCGCTCGTTCAGTGTGGTCTTTTCCGTGGAAGAGAAGAATAATAGGTTAATCTTTTCTATCATAAATTTCATTCGTTGTCACTATTTCGCAACTTACGAGGCTAGTTAAAACATCCTTATAATAGACGTGCGTCTCCTTGTGAGACACCCAGCGAAAAAAAGGATGAGTTCCCTTACTTTCGCTTGTGGTCCCGGGGTAGGGGAAGAGAGATATCCGTTTCCGCTCTTCTGCAGAAAATATGAGACTTCCGTTTTTATCTAGTTTATTGGTCGGTGACATATATGCTTTTAGAATGCTTTTAGAATCTTAGTTCACTAAAAGCTTTCTTTTTTTTTCTTTTTTTTTATCTCTTTTTCTTTACCCAGAAATTTGATTACTGTTTCCTATTTTAATCTAAATTTTTGTTTAACTATGTTACAAAGTATTCCTATCTAATACAAATAATTTGCGCACACAGTTATATTGTTTAAAGCAATTTTTCGTATTTGATAAGAATCATTTGTTTGCATATGGTTTCACGAATTCCTACTTAAAACAAATAATTTACTCATTTCAAGTAATGATACTTGGTTGGTTGGTTGGTTGGTTGGTTGGGAAGATTTTACGGCATGTCAACCCTTGTTAGCTTATTTTATGCTGAAAACGATTTGTTTTATTTATTCTTGATGGGTACTCACTTTTTCAAACTCAGTTTTTTAAACACGTTTTAAAACTCATAAAAACGCGCATAAAAAGATTACACTTATTTTAATTATATTTTAATTGGTTTCTATATAAAATCATTCATTGGATTGATTTGAATACTTGTGAGAATAAAACAATAATATTAAAAATCAATAACACCAAGTAATTATTTATCAAACCCGGTTTTGTTAAAACTAGTATGCAAATTAAAAACACCATAAATTATATAAACCTTTATTTCTTCGTGATATATAAGACACATTGCAGGATTTTAAACGCACTAATAATATGGGCCTTTCGGGGCCTGTGTCTATTAATGAAATTAACAGCGTCGATCCCAGGGGGCTATCCCCCCAGGCAACACCTGCCCCCTCGATGTAAAGGGGCAGGGCTGGGTTTATTGCCCAGCGCCTGAGGCACTCCCCTCGAGGGGGAATGCCGACGGGATCGACGCATTTTTTGTGTCTACTACCCATGAGCTTCGGCTTGTGGGTGGGCCCACATAAAAATGTCCTTGTGTCACGCCCTCATAAGTGGGATGAGAGGAAAATACCCTAATAACATGAGGTCATTTTATGCTAAAGACGTTTTGCTTTATTCATTCTTCATGGGTACTCAATTTTTAACTCAATTTTTTTAAAAACATTTTAAAACTCATATTTTTCTATTTAACCTATAGATACGACCCTAACCGGTACTACCACTCCAGATCCGAGTGGACCTGGGAGTAATGTTGATAAAGGGGTACGCCGCACTCTCCAGAGCTCCAGAATTGGGACTTCCTCATCAGATTTATTCTGTTCTATGTATTAATGATTTTGACATTAAATTAAGTACTCATTGATAAACTTACGCAATTCCTGGGGATATTGTAACGTAAGCAGTGACGTAGTTTCGGTTAGTAACCGACAGACACAGAATCTCCATAATAATAAGATTGTCAGTATTAAAAATGCATGCAGGGTAAATATTCATTTCACCACGGTGCTGTGGTGTGATTGTATTAGCAGGCAATGTGGTGCTTTGAAAAACTCAAAATAAAATACAATTTCTGAGCCAAAACGGGATTAGAATTTTAATCTTTACCGTCCCGTTTTGGGATACTGTTTAAAAATTGCGTCGCTTCCACCCCGAACCCTGCAAACCAATGCATACATTGACCAGTGCATATGAGGGGGGGGGTTTTAGGAGTTTGGGGGGCGTTTTTTGGGGGGAGCGGATGGAGGAGCTAAAAGACTGTTACGGATGCTGGTTCGTGAAACAAAAAGAAAAGAAAAGCAAATAATATTTATCGTTTAAATCGTCAGACTTTGTTTAAATTTGTCTTCGGGGAGGGGAGAGAGGGTGCGGGTGGTGGTAGAGGTGGGGGGGTATTACGGATCAGTTTGGGGGGGGGGTGAGAGTGAGGGGGTTGGGGGGGATGGGAGAAAGAAGTGAACGACTCAAAAGGAGATTGTTGAATCAGCTTCTTTTTGTTTACTCAGATTGGAGACGCACGGCTATTTCGGATTTGCAGTCGTTTTTAGACGGGAAAAAAAAAGAAAGAGAGTAAAAAAAAAAAAATCAATGGAAAATTAATATGCATACGAATGTAGATAAGCACAAACACACACACACACGAACACACACACACACATATGCACACACACATACATACACATACACATGCGCACATACACACACATACATACATACACACACACATATATATAATGTGTGTGTGAAAAAAATCAAGGGAAAATTAATATGCATACGAACGTAGATAAACACTAACACACACACACACATATGTGTGTGTATGTGTGTGTGTGCATGTGTGTGTGTGTGTACATGAATTTATATATATATATATATATATATATATATATATATATACATATATATATATATATATATATATATATAACTTTTATATATATAAAATCGATTGTATATATATACATATATATAATATATCTGATGAGTCTATTTATGTGTGTATATCATATATATATATATATATATATAACATATGTGTAAATATGTGTGTGTGTATGTATGTATTATATATGTGTGTGAGTGTGTGTGTGTGCGTGTGTATGTGAGCTTATATATATATATATATATATATATATATATACATTTTTATATATATATAAATCGATTGTATATATATGTACATAATATATAATATATCTGATGAA
>CM042171.1:69994189-70004189 GCA_023376005.1 Doryteuthis pealeii
ATATCATATATATATATATGTGTGTGTGGTGTGTGTATTATTATATGTGTGTGAGTGTGTGTGTGCGTGTGTATGTGAGTTTATATGTATAATATATATATATATTCTTTTATATACATATATAAATCGATTGTATATATATATGCGTATATATATAATATATCTGATGACTCTGTTTATATGTGTATATCATATATACATATGTATATTATATATATATATATATATATATATATTATATGTGTGTGTGTGTGTATGTGTGTGTGTGTGTGTGAGTGTTTTATATCTGTATCTATAATATATATAATATATATATATATAATGCACATATATATATATGCATAAAATTAATATGCTTACGAACGTAGATACAAACACACACAATATATATTATGTATATATATATATATATATTATATATGTGTGTGTGTGTGCGTGCGTGTGGTGTGTGTGTGCGTGTATGTGTGTGTGTGTGTGTGTGTGTGTGGTGTGTGTCTGTATTGATATATGTATATATATACATACATAAAATTGATATGCTTACGAATATAGATAGAAACACATACACACATTTATATATATGTATATATTTTGAGTATATATATGTGTGTGTTTGTATATTAATTTTCCTATCTGTTTTTCCTTCTTCTATATATGTGTGTGTGTGTGTTTGTGGCGGGTGTATGTAATAACACACATTGAGCTCTCAAACTGCGACAGGTTTTTAAAAAAACTCTTGTGTCGTAAGGAAGATTTCTTCTCTGGACTTTTTGATTTATATATATAATATATATATATATATATATATATATATATATATATTATATATATATATATTATATATATTCAAACCCATTTTTCAATAGATATTACAAAGGTAAGAGACGGATTTTTGTCTTCTCCAATAACTTATAGAATAATTATATTAACTTGATGCGTTAAAGGAGTCTAATAATAGATGTGAAAAACTTTCTATCAGGGACCCCACTCACAAAAAGTGTTTTAATACTTTTGAGAGGGATTCCCTTGGAAAGGATTTTTCATTTATCCCCCACATTTCATTCATTTTTATTTCATCCATTCATTCATTTTACCATTAATTGTTAACTTTATATATATATATATATATACTAGCAAATATATGCACCCTCAGGGTGCAAGTATTCAAGTTTTAATGTAATAAAATATTATATTAAATTAGAAAGGCTAATAAAACTAAATAAGAATACAGATAAAAAGATTTGAAACAGAGGGAATATAATAAAAGATTTGAAACAGAGGGAGTATAATAAAAGATTTGAAACAGAGGGAGTATAATAAGAGATTTGAAACAGAGGGAGTATAATAAAAAATGGAACAACTGAAACTTACTCTTCCATCACTCTCGTCTTTCATTGTTATTTTTTCTAATTTAATATTTAGTTATAAGAGGAAGTAAAGAATAAAATGACAGTTATTTTATCTTGTTAATGGATTTCATTTAAGATTCATTGAAGAGATTTTTGCTTATATTCATTAAAATAAAACCAAACAGTTAGAAATCAATAATACTAAGCACATATTTATTAAATTCGATTTTTTAATATTAATATGCAAATTAGCCTTCCCGTTCACACTGTAAACCACTATTTTGTTGTATATATAAATATAATTGCATGTTGTCAGTATGTAGACATAGTTAACAGTATTAATAATGTAAGACAATTTTATTAATAATTGAGGTTTAGATAAAAATAAAATCATGGAGAATGTGATGTCAATAACTAAGAGAATTGTGACTTGAGTAGGAATATAGTTTCGGTTACAGACAGAAAAACACACAATCTCCATTATAATAAGATATATGATGTTGTTTGTCGATGTTGAGTCAACGTAAGCTTCTTTATAAATGAATGTTGTTGTGTATCGATATATTGTTTTTTTTGTGAACGTTTTCGGTTATATTGGAAGTTAGAAAATATTATAAAAGTGAAAAAAACAGAACAAAAGACAGAGTTTAATATATACGCATTGTTTTGCCCTTGGTTTGCTTTATTTCTCTAATATTTCGGGTGGCCTCCGCCCCTAAGTTTTTTGACAACTGAATATAACTTGTGAAAAAAAAACACTTTTATTTTATTTCTATTAAAGCAATCTGATCTGTGAGTAAAATGGGCAGGTATAGCGCACCACCTAAGCAAAAAAAAAAAAAAAATATTTCCTCTGGTCTGGCGTTAGCGAAAAGAGGATAGACTCCTTCACAGTCTTCACAGCTTTATTTCTCTAATATTTCGGTGGCCTCCGCCCTTAGTTAAGGTATTTTTGACAACTGAATATAACTTATAAATGTGAAGAAAAAAAAACATTTTATTTTAATTTCTATTAAGCAATCATTCCTCAGGGCTCCAGAATTGGAACTCCACCATCAGATAGAGTTGAACCTCATACCCAGACATTAAGACTTTCAGCCCACCTACTTCTAGCACAAATATGATGAAAGGGGTTGGGGTTTTGCCATAAGGCCAATAGGGTTAGGACAATGATATAGGAGCTAGGACTTCAACTGACCAGCCGATTGATCGGAGGGGAATGATGATAGGGACGGATTGCGAGAGAGTTTCAATGGGATATTGATGATGATGATAACTTAAAGTCAAGAAGATTAGGTATATAAAAAGATGATTTCTCTGAATCTTTTAGGATGAGGCTTTATAATTGGCATTATCTGCATTATCGGACTATTGTCCTCATATTTATTGTTATCTACATTAATTTTTCTGATTTTTTAGATGAGGTTTGATGATTAGCATTATCTGCATTATTGCGGCTATTGCCTCATTTCATTGTTATCTACACTATTTCTGCTGAATTTTTAGTGAGGCTTTGATAATTAGTATTATCTGCATTATTCGGAGTCTATTGTCCTCATCTTTTTGTTATTCTACATTTATTTTGTCTGAAATTTTTTAGATGAGGTTGATGATTAGATTATTGCATTATTCGGACTATTGTCTCATCTTTTATTGTTATGCTACATTATTTTCTGAATTTTTTAGATGAGGTTTGATATTAGCATTATCTATATTGCTATCTCATTATTGTTTCTTCTGTTTTTTTAGATGAGGTTGATGATTACATTATTGCATTATTCGGCTATTTGTCCTCATCTTCATGTTATCTCACTATTTCTCTGATTTTTTAATGAGAGCTTGATGATTACATATTTGTTTATTCGGACTATTGTCCTCACTTCATTGTTATCTGTAAACGTTTCGGTCGATCAATCCTGGTCAAGGAAGCAGTAACATAGAATAATAATTTACACAGTTAACGCCTGTACCCCAGCTATGGTTAGTGGAATGAGAACAGGATACCCCGTGGACTGAATAAAGGGTTAGGTTCAAAGTTCGTGATGGCTCCCGATTACGACAAGACAGGTTTCCGCGATTACAAAAGACAGGTTTCCCGAGTTCGAAAGAAGGTTCCCGAGTCCGGCAAGAAATACCTGAAAGAAGGCCGAAACATTGTACAGATAACAATGAAGATGAGAACAATAGTCCGAACAATGCAGATAATGCTAATAAAAAGATGAGTTCCGAGAGAAAAAGAAAGTGACCGCCCGTGAACCAGCACGCCTGCAGCCGGCGAGCGAGTCAGCTAATTTCGTCTGCCTCCATTGTTTTTTTCTTTCATTCTTTTTTGTGGGTTGCCTAAAATATTGGAAGGGACTGTATCTGCTTTTTAATGGAGTCTTTATCAACGTGCTTGGAGAACAATTGATTGCTGATCCGAACGAAATGTTCTCACACGGATTTGGACATTTCGCCGTAAAATCTGCTTGGGAATATCTGTGATTTCATGATTCATTTGAGGCGTTGATTGGTTGGTTGGTTTTACGGTATGTCAAATTTTGTATCCGTAATTGAAGAGCGCATAAAGAAAGAAAAAGACAAAAAGAATCAAAGATTTGAGAAAGAAAAAGAAAGAAAGAAAGAAAAGGAAAGAGAAAGAAATGGAGAAATAAAGAAAGATAGAAAGAAGAAAGAAAAAAAAAAGATAGAAAGAAAGAAAGAAAGAAAGAAAGAAGAAAAAAGAAGAAGAAAAAAAAGAAAGAAAGAAAGAAAGAAAGAAAGAAAGGAAAAGAAAGGAGGAAGCAAGGAAGAATAAAAAAGAAAGAAAGAAATAAAGAACCAAAGATTTGAAGAAAGAAAAAAAAGCAACAAAAAAAAGGAAAGAAAGAGAGTAAGACAGAAAGATTCGAAGAAAAAATAGAAACAAACAAACCAAAAAGAAAGAAAGAATGAATAAAAGACGTGAAGAAAATCAAAGAGGAAGAAAAAAAAGAAAGAACGAAAGAAAGAATCAAAGACTTGAAGAAAGAAACAAACAAAAGATTAAACAAAAATAAAGAAAAAATAAATGAATGGCAGAAAAAAGAAAGAAAGAAGAAAGAAAGAAAGAAAGAAAAGAATCAAATACATCATAAAAGAAAGAAATAAGGGAAGAAATCAAAAGAATCAAAGACTTAATAAAGAAAGAAAGAAAGAAAGAAAGAAAGAATCAAAACGTAAAGAAAGAAAGAAAGAAATAAAAACCGTAAAGAGAGAAAGAAAGAAATAAAGAAATAAAGGAAGAATCAAAGAACCAAAAACAAAGAAAGAAAAAGAAAGAAGAAAGAAAGAAAAAAGAAAAAAAAAGAAAGAAAGAAAGAAAAAAAGAAAGAAAGAAATAAGGAAAGAAAGAAATAAAAAAGAAAGAAAGAAAGAAGAATCAAAGACGTAAATAAATAAGTAAATAATTATATAAAGAAAGAAAGAAAGAAAAAAGAAAGAAAGAATCAAAGTCGTAAAAAAAGAAAGAAAGAAAGAAAGAAAGAAAGAAAGAATCAAAGTCGTAAAAAAAAAAGAAAAGAAAGAAAGAAAGAAAGAATCAAAGCTGTAAAAAAAGAAAGGAAGAAAGAATCAAAGCTGTAAAGAAAGAAAGAAATAAGGAAAGAAAGAAAGAAAATAAGAAAGAAAGAAAGAAAGAAAGAAAGAAAGAAAGAAAGAATCAAATTCGAAAAGAAAGAAAGAAATAAGGGAAGAAAGAAAGAAAAAAGAAAGAAAGAAAGAAAGAATCAAAGATGTAAATAAATAAGTAGATAAATATATAAAGAAAGAAAGAAATAAAGAAAGCCGTAAAAAAAGAAAGAAAGAAAGAAAGAAAGAAAGAAAGAAATTTAGATCCGAACAGACGAAATCTTCGCTGAAAAATCGTAATAGAGAAGAAATGTTGAGAGGGTTTAAAGGTCATTTCAACTCACCGGGTCGATATGAAATACTACTGCAAACTATCATTCCGTATTCATAAGCTTTCACGTGAACAGCTTCCGGGTTGACATTGGAGAATTCACCGAGCACTACAAGTAAAAAGGGAACATCAAACCGAACAATGCCATCAATTTATTTCACCCCATATAGATATTTATTTCCTCCCATATATATCTATACAAGGTGTGTCAAAAGAGTATGCACATTGGAACTGTATTTATCAAGATAGAAATGAAGAATTAGTTAAACGTTAATTTTTTCAGAATACAAGGTGTGTCAAAAAAGTACCAAGTTTAAAGCTGTATTTACCAAGATAGAAATGAACAATGAATGGAACGTTTTTTTTTCAAAATACGAGACGTGTCAAAAAGCACAAAAAATCTCGATACTTTTTGACACACCTTGTATAGTCACATACATATATAGATAAACAAATATATATATATATAAAATGCATAGATTGAAAAAAATAACGTAGCGTTCAACCGTTATTACACAGCCATTATAATAGAAAAGTTGCAGAAACACACACAACCTATCAAATATCGGACATATTCTGCCAAAATAATAATTCAATGCCTGAAGAAGACAACAGATCAGAAACACGTGTCGCATATGTAAGATAAAAAGAATTAAAAAATTCATTTTGAGAACATAATACATTTTGCGAACCTTCTTGTTTTTATAAAATATTAAATTTTCTCCCGTTGGAACCAGAACAACATTATATATATATATATATATATATATATATATATGAATTAAACATTTTTTGAAAAAACAAATGATGTTGAAAATCGCTGACAGAATCTGTTTCAACCGTTAGCGTTCTTTTTCAAGAGCGAAATATAAATGATGGAAAGACGGAAATAAATAAACCGTTAGAAGATACGAAGGTTACAAACGACCGTTTGTGTGAGCGTTTAAGTTCGGGGCCGGAATTTATTTAAATTTAAAAAGCATATATTGTGTTAAAAATAAAATAAATTTTATTTTAAAAAATCAGAAGCATTTATAATCCACATATGCATTTTTAAGTTTAAATAAATTCCGGCCCCGAACTTGAACGTTCATACAAACGTTCGTTTGTACCTTCCTATCTTCTAACGGTTTATTTATTTCCGGCCTTCCATCATTTATATTTCGCTCTTGTAGAAGACCGCTAAAGGTTGAAACAGATTCTGTCAACGATTTAACAACATCATTTGTTTTTTTCAAAAAAATGTTTAATTCATACTGTCGGATTCACTTCCATTCACTTACACACACACACACACACACACACACACATATATATATATATATATATATATATATATATATATATATATATATATATATATATATATATATGTGTTTTTTTTTTCATGCACATTTTGTCAGCTCATCAGTGTGATATATACAAACTTACAAAGTTTTCCTACGACTCGAGTTTAAGAATATCATATCCTCAGGGAAAACCGCAAAATAGAATAGGTATTTACTAAGCTAAGCTCAGATGTGACATAAGGCCAGAAGTATGGGGTGCCCAATGAGAATCGAACTCATTAACAATGGTCTGCGAATCTAGCTTGCTAACCATTACACCCCAGTTATTTACTAAGCTTAGCTTAGATGTGGCACAAGACCAGAAGTATGGGACACCCAGTAAGAATCGAACTCACTAACAATGGTATTGCTAACCATTATACCACGTAAGTTGCCCAACAGCAAAATGGAATAAATAAAGTAGTAATTATCATCCCCTATGAATAATAATCTTCGTTTAAACAATTTACAGTTTGTCACGTGACGTTAATTGTCATGCGTAACGTATGTTTTAAAAGCTTAAAATATGTCACGTGATTTAAGGTCGTATCAAAACACATTTCTTGGATTCACCCAATCTAAATCTCGGTTCAACTGTTCGATTCAACATTTCTTCTTAAGGATTCATAACGTTAACATGCAACAACAGTGAAACGCTAACAGACTCGTGCAGGATTTGAATCCGTGTCGCCGGTATCCATTTCTGAAGACAGTAACCGTTACGCTGAGCGCATCTCCATGAAAGTAATGATTAGAAAAAAATGACAGACCAGTCACATGACACCAATATGTCTGAAGAGATGGAAATAGCTTCGCGTTTGACCCTATTTTCTGTCGACGGCTGATATCGTGTCGAGATAATTTCTTGCTGATAAGAGATTCCTGTATTTTGATTTTGAAATATCATAATCGAAAATGACGACCCACGGAGATAAAAGGTTAGGGGTGGGTAGCTTATTTGGTTTCACCCTCAATTATTTCTGAATATTGTTTAGAGACTTTCGGCGGAAATTCAACTATCGACAATATTCTAAATCTATTTTTCAAGAAGCCATCTTTATTCATTTCTATCATCCACAATGTATGAGAAGATGAAGATTGAAGAAGCAAAAAGAAAAATAAGAAAGATGAGAGAAAAGTCGCTTTGATTCAAAGAAGAGAAGTTGAGTCACAAAGTTGAACAGCTCTCTGAGTTTTGTTTTATATTGGTGCAGTCTGTTTCAAACTTATGAATCCTTGGTTGAAAGAAGAGAGGTTGAGTCGTACTGAGGTTGAACGAAGATTTATATTGGGGCTATATTTCAAGCTTACGAATCTTTGGCTTAAAGTAGAAAGGTTGAATCGCACAGTTCATCAGAGATGTATATTGGTGTTGTCGGCTTCAAGCTTACAAACCCTTGCTCAAAGTAGAGAGGTTAAGTCGAACAGTTGAACAATGATTTATACTGATGTTATCTGTTTCAAACTTATGAATCTTTGGCTCAAAGTAGATAGGTTGAGTCGGACAGTTGAACAATGATTTATATTGATGTTATCTGTTTAAAACTCATGAATCTTCGGTTCAAAGTAGATAGGTTGAGTCAATAAGGTTGAACAAAGATTTATATTAATGTTATCTGTTTCAAACTCATGAATCTTCGGCTCAAAGTAGATAGGTTGGGTCAATCAGTTGAACAAAGATTTATATTGATATTATCTGTTTCAAGCTAAAGAATCCTTGGCTCAAAGTAAAGAGGTTGTGTCGGACAATTGAACCGAGATTAATATTGGTGCTATTTTTCAAGCTTACGAAGTTTTGGCTCAAAGTAAAGAGGTCAAGTGAAACAGATGAACGGAGATTTATATTGATGTTTCAAGCTTACGAATCTTTGGCTCAAAGAAGAGAGGTTCAGTCGCACAGTTGATTAGAGATTTATATTGACGCTGTCTGTCTTGAGCTTACGAATATTATGATATTTCATGAATAATATTGAAATTGTCTGAAAGTCAAGAAATTATTGAATTTTAATTAAATTTTCTCGATGTATTCATTAAAATATGTAAATGAATTGATCGTTAAATCCGAACTTATCTAATTACACTTTTTTTATTTTTGCATTTGTTTATTCACGAGGAAGCATGAGTAATCTATATATAAAGGGCAGTTGTGTGTATGTGTATGTCCGGAGGAAACTTTGAAAATAAAACAATTAACGACAAAATAAATATATATACATATTAAATATCACCAGGGCTTGGTTTTTGAGCAAAAATAATGACGATTTGATTCATACTTGTGAAAAGGATTAGAAAATAAAATTTAAATGATAACAGAATGGAATATTTTTTTGCACTTGATATTTTGAATAGTAGACATTAACGTTTATTTTCAGAGTGGCTGGATCAATGCAAGGTCTTTTTTTACATGGGGATTTTAATGGGGCATCCGACGAGGATCCAACTCACGATTAAGTAATAATATATCTGCGGGACTAACTTTGAAAAAAATCCCCCTATACCCTCGGTGATGTCGGGTAGCCGCTTCTAGTAATAAATAAATAATAATCATCTATAAAATAATTGACATCAAAATATGATGCAAGCGTTGGCAATTTTAAGGAAACATTGTTGTTCTTTTGGGGTTTTTTTTGGGGGGGGGGTTCAATTTTGATAAAGTTTTCTTTCAAAATTTTTTTCAAAATTTCTTTCTAAATTTCTTTCAAAATTTTTTCTTTCAAAATTTCTTTCTAAATTTCTTTCAAAATTTCTTTCTAAATTCTGTTCAAAAATTTCTTTCAAAATTTCTTTCTCTTCTAAATTTCTTTCAATCTTTCATATTCAATTCTATGTTCATAAGCTCTTGATATCTTCTATCTAAATCTTTCTTTCTAATCTAATTCCTCTTATTCATATCTCAAATTTCTTCAAAATTCCTTTCAAAATTTCTTCTAAATTTCTTTCAAATTTCTTTTTTAAAATTTTCTTCTAAATTTCTTTCAAAAATTTTCTTCTAAATTTCTTCAAAATTTCTTCTAAATTTCTTTCAAAAATTTCTAAATTTCTTTCAAAATTTCTTTCAAAATTTTCTTCTAAATTTCTTTCAATCTGTTCATATCTCACACTTATCTCTATGTTCATATCTCTCTGTCTAGCTCTTGATATCTACCTACCAACTATCTATCTATCTATCTATCTATCTATCTATCTATGTTCATTCCTAGCTTATTCATATCTCATACTTCCCTCTATCTGTTCAGATTTGTCTATCTATCTATCTATCTATGTTCGTAAATTACTTTCAAAATTTCTTCTAAATTTTCTTTTCAAAATTTCTTTCAAAATTTTCTTCTAAATTTCTTTCAAAATTTCTTGTTAAATTAGTAATAATAAATAAATAATGATGAGCAATAGAATAATTGGTTGGT
>CM042171.1:70009189-70015905 GCA_023376005.1 Doryteuthis pealeii
GAAGGAAAGAAAGAAAAAGTGTGAGAGAGTTAAATCAAGGTTATCATAGTTTTTACATATTGAACTATTTGGAAATAGCTCTTAAGTAAACATATCAAACGTTGTAATAATTAAATTAAGATACTGTTATATATGCATCGCTCCAGCTAGTGAATTAAAAAAGTTCACACTCATTTTAAACAGGTAAACACTTCATACTTACTTACAATATCAATGTTTTAAGAGCCAATGTATTAATAAATTTTCTAATCATCTTAAAAATTATCTCAAATAAATCTATTTGACCTATAGACTATACCCTAACAGGTATTACTATATCGGATCAAAGTGAAGCTTGGAGGATGTCTCCCCATTCCCCAGATCTCAAGACCTGGAGCTTTATCCACTGGATTCAGTTTGATACCCAGGACACCCATTGATGGGGTGGATGGGCATTCTTCTAAAGATCGCGTTGCCATGGATCCGTTGATGACGTCAAACTTGATTAGCATTTTTTACTTTTGTAAAAGTAAAATTCGATTATCTAAACAAACATTTTTTTCCATCCTATCAATCAATTAAATGGTATGCGCTCGCTACTTGTGGATTTCATCGATCCGGCGCCGCGTCTCATATTCATGGGATTTTTTTTATTCTACTTTTTTTTCTTTTCATTTATTTTTTTTTTTTTTATTTTTTTTTTTTTGCTAAAAAATATGTTCTGCGTTTAGACTTTTCCAACCATCTTTTATTGTTGGAATATACTGTTGTATACCCTTTCTTTCCTTTCTTACTTCTATTATTTCTTCTGCTCATTTTGGTATCTTACGTTCATCTTCTAGCGTCTGGACTTCGTCTTGGTGGTCGGTCGCACTTCATTCATTTCTTCTTCTAGATCAGTCTTGTTGCCAAGACATTCATCAACCACAAAACCATATTATTTATGTAAGCTTTTATTTACTTAACTAAACATTTCATGTAACTAACATAATGCGCGTGTGCAGTGAGCTTCAGCTAAGGCAGAAAGACCTTATCTGCCTGACGTCCAAGCTAAAACTGAAGACCCAACCAGGTCCCACGTGACTTCACGTATTTCGCGGGCTTTCTGTAATATTCCATGGAAAGTCCCGCCCGTGATTTGAAAAGGGGCCATCCCTTCAGAAATACAGGGGGTTGACAATAATCTATGCATAGATTATGTAACAATACCTTTAAGTTTGAGACGGTTTAGCACAATTTTCCTAGTCTAACGCTAGCGAAAAGGGGACAGACTCATTCACTGTTCGGCTACTACCGACAATAGGCCACTCCGTCAACTTATATATATATATATATATATATATATATATAAAACATATATATATATATATAAACTTTATATGTGTATAACCTTTACATGTATATATACATAACCTTTATATATATAACCTTTATATATATATATATATATATATATATATATATAAAGGATATATGTATACATGTTACTTTTATATAAATACTAGAAAAAACGTCACCCGTTGAATATAATATATATATATATATATATATATATATATATATATATATATATGTCTATGTGTGTGTGAAATAAAATTGGAACTTAATCCGACAGTGTAAATATGATATATTGAAAAAACAAAGGATGTTTACAAATGCATGGGCTCATCAGGAGAGAATGTGCAAACCGTTTCGGGGCCTTTCTCTCTACGGTTTATATAGCAACACCGGCCCTCCTCACTGATGATGTGAGGACCCAAGTAATATCTGCATCGACCGCATGTGGATCGGTCTTCAACAAAAATAAGACGGGAAGAAATGACCGTTACCAAAAACAGAACGCTGCTAGTCAAAAGTTGGAATTATTCAAAAGATATTACTTGGGTCCTCACATCATCAGTGAGGAGGGCCGGTGTTGCTATATAAACCGTAGAGAGAAAGGCCCCGAAACGGTTTGCACATTCTCTCCTGATGAACCCATGCATTTGTAAACATCCTTTGTTTTTTCAATATATCATATCTTATTATAATGGAGATTGTGTGCTTTTCTGTCTGTAACCGAAACTATATTACTACTCATATCACTATTCCCTTAGTTATTGACATAACATTTTCCATGATTGTATTTTTATTTAAACCTCAATTATTAATAAAATTGTTTTACATTATTAATACTGTTAACCATATCAACATGCTAACAACATGCAATTATATTTATATATACAAAAATGTGGTTACAGTGTGAACGGGAAGGCTAATTTGCATATTGATATTAAAAATGTGATTTATTGAATATGTGCTTAGTATTATTGATTTCTAACTGTTTGGTTTTATTTTAATGAATAAATCAAAAATCTCTTCAATGAATCTTAAATGAAATCCATTAACAAGAAAAAATAACTGTCATTTTATTCTTTACTTCCTCTTTTAACTAATACTTAAATTAGAAAAATAACAATGAAAGACGAGAGTGATGGAAGAGTAAGTTTCAGTTGTTCCATTTTTTATTATACTCCCTCTGTTTCAAATCTTATTATACTCCTTCTGTTTCAAATCTTTTATCTGTATTCTTATTTAGTTTCATTAGCCTTTCTAATTTAATACAATATTTTATTTACATTAAAACTTAAATACTTGCACCCGGAGGGTGCATATATTTGCTAGTATATATATATATATATATATATATATATTTGTCGAACAGATATAATGTCGCAAAATCTGACATCTGTAAGGATACTTGTTAAACATCACTAATGACCTCCTTTAGTGTATTTCGGCGATTTGTAACAATTTAAAAGATTCGAATATATTTCCTCAAACGAAGGCAAAGTTTTGAAGAAACATATTTTGTGTGGTAATTCTTTATGTTAATTTGCAACTTTTATCATATGGAAGAATTTACAGTTCCAAAATCGACCTATCCTACTGTGTCATAGCCCTTCGCTACACTGGATAGGTATATGTTATATACTTCTCTTACTTCTTCTTTCGTCGTCTATTCTTCTGGCCGGCTTGCTTCTGATCGTCTATCATCTATCTTGGTCTGGTATATCTTCTAAGGTCTCGTCTGGTCTTCTATTGAGGATTCCGGGTCTGGTTTCTGTTGGGGATCATTCCTTATCAGAAGCCCTGTGTCATTGTTGGTTTTTAGTAATAAACACAAGACTTCGATTTACGATGATGTTACTTTATTCGTAGATCCCCAGACCAGACAATGCGCGCGGATCCTTACATCTCGCTAGCTCGGCTTCTAGGTTCTAACTCTAACTAACTGAGTTGCTTACTCCTTAAACCGGAAGGGCCTTCTATTGCCTTCCGGTTCTCACGTTCCATCCCCAGAACGCAAGGTGAGATCGAGGTCAAGCGCCGTCACTCACTCTCAAGGCCATCAGCTGTACTGATCGCCATAATGATTTCTACACTACCTTAAAAAGATATTAGGGATCCAATTATTATGTAACACTCCTGTGTCATAGTGGCCAACGAGCTGAACTACGCTTTTAAAAGGTATGAACCCCTTATCTTCTGGCACCACTACTGTTCTTCTACAAGGATGGCCTTGGCTTTAAATAACCTAAAACAAAGAGCCAACACACTTTTTATATATATTTTGGTTGAGGCCCGTGGTGTAATGGCCATCGTCGCTGGAAAAGGACACGGCGAGACGAGTAAATAGTAGGGCAGACTGGGCTGATTATTTACTAATGTCACTGTAACGGAAAAGTTAAAGCGACAATTGGATACTATATATATATATATATATATATATATATATATATATATATAGTAGACAAAACGTGACCCGTTAGGTCACCCATTCAGCTCTCGGTAGATAATTGGAATTAGGTAGGCATTGCCAAAGATGACGTCAAATCCGTATTTTACTAAATAAATTTGCCACACCCACCCCCGATTGAAAAAATATATAAAAAATCAGAGAATAATCCGATTTTAATGAAATTTTCAGTGTTGATTAGCAATGAATGAATTTTATAATGCATTATTTATTTTATTTCAAAACTTTGATGTTTTTCAGGTCACTTAATTTTGACCCCCCACCCTCATTTTGGGGGGCGCAAAATATCGGTGGGATTATATAAAGGGGAAACTAATTACATTATAAATAAAACAAAAGACTGAGGGTGTGAATAGAAGAAAACAACATTTTTAACCTTAGATAAAGTAACCAGTCTAGGAGAAGGAAAACTCTTAATTCAAACCTGTTAAACTCCGCTGAAAAAATTGACCTTTTGTCACATTCTACTCAGGCGGAGGGGTTGGTATATATATATATATACATATTTTTGCAATTTTATTTTGGGTTACAATTCTGTAGAATTTTGTAACGAATAATAACTAATGATGTCCGTTACTCTAAATGAAGACTGTTTTGCGTCAATTGAGGGAGAGCCTACTTATTTTAAATCAGGAGAGCCTACGTATCCATCGAGGTGCTTGGTCTAATGGCTAGAATCGTAGGAAATGGACTCGTCGACCCGAGTTCAAATCCTAGACGAGGCTGTCTACATTTCACATAGCACTAATACCTTTGGGAAAAGTGTGCATCCACCTGCTCTCCCTCCAGCTATGGGTAAATAGCAGGACAGAATGGGCTCTTTAATCTTGGTTAGACAACTAGTCTAGGAGAAAGAAAACTCCGAAGTCAAACCTGTTAAACTCTGCCTAAAAATGATATTGTCTCACATTCTACTCGTGCGGAGGGGTTGGTCGGGTTAGCTCAGTCGGTAGAGCGTTCGGCTAGAAACCACAAGGTTCCTAGTTCGATACCGGTCCCCGCCAACTCAGCGTATGAGTAGCACAAGGATCTGTGCGGTAAAGTAAGGAGCTGATGGTAGGTGTGGCGCTCCACCTCAGACGCTAAAATAATCTAGCGCAAGTGAAAAGGGGATAGATTCCCTCGCTGATTGGCTGATACCGAATTTAGGCCACCCCGACGACTTTACTTATATATATATATATATATATATATATATATATATAAACCCCTCTACACGAGCAGAATGCGATACAAGGTCAATTTCTTAAGCGGTGTTTAACAGGTTTGAATTCAGAGTTTTCCTTCTCCTAGACCGGTTACCTAGGCATGGTTAAAGAGCCCAGTCTGCACTGCTATTTTCCCATAGCTGGAGGGAGAGTTGGATTAATAACTTTCCCAAGGGTATTAGCGCCATGTGAAATCCAAACAGCTTCGTCCAGGTATTGAACTTGGGTAGACGAGTCCATTTTCTACGACTCTAACCATTAGACCACGCGCCTCAATATGTACTTACCTTACAGCATTTAAAATCATGACAATCTAGTAGGCTTAGATATCCAATATCTATCCCTATTAGAAAAGATACGATTACCTTAGCCACCAGACTTTCCTTTTGTCGCAATACTTACCTCGTTTAGATTATTTCCAGACTTAATTCGATTCTGAATATAAAAAAAAAATGTATATTTTATTTTACGGCGATACTTTTTCAAATTTACTTCAAAATTTCAAATTAGCCATTTATCAGATATAGTTTCACTTGTAGGCCACAGTCCCAAAGCGATTTTCGTTCAGTTTTGTCGGATGTAAAAGATGACTCAATAATTTTTTGCGTAATGATTAAGATAAAATCACAAAAAGAGTTACTTTTCGCACATAGGCATACTTTTCGTTTATCTAATATAAAAAGATTTTAGTTTCGTCTGCTTGTTTCGTAACCGCAGTTCTGATTGGCTGATTATAAAATGGCTGATAAAATCACTAATCTCATTGGCTAATTTTTAATACGGAAACTAAGTAGTTTTTTTACGTATTTTACTCATTTAAAACTTAATTAATTAATTATAAAACCAAGAAACCTATGTGCGAAAAGTAACTATAACTCTTTTTGTGATTTTATCTTAATCATTACGTAAAAATTATTGAGCCTTCTTTTACATCCGATGAATTTTAAAAAGTAAGGCACGTTTCGCTTCTGGGACTGTAGCCTGTTGTTATATATAGGTATTTGCCTCTCATCCCACTTATGATAGCGTGACACAAGGACATTTTAATATGGGCCCACCCACAAGCTGAGACTCTTGAGTGGTAGGCAAAAAATTGGGTGCCCCACACTTCCGGCCTTGTGCTACATTTAAGCTAAGCTTAGTAAATAACTGTTGTATACTCTCTTTACTTCTATTATTCTTCTGCTCATCTTTGGTATCTTACGTTCTTCTTCTATCGTCTGGACTTGGTCTTGGTAACTTCGTGTCTGGTCTTCCATTGGGGGTTTCTCTTTGTCAGAAGCCCTGTGTCCTTGGTAGTTTTTAGATAATAACACAAACGCTTCGATTGGCTTTAGATCATATTTATTCCGAAATCCCCACCAGACTACCTGCGCAGATTGAGTCGCCGTGCACTTAACACGATTTACCACCGTCGTGGTTTGGCCGATACTGAAACCAAACTCTGTTTCTAATCTAAACCGGGGGAGGGTCTTCTCCACCGATTCTCACGGTATCCACAGGAAGGATTAGGATGAGGTCAAACCTTGTCACTCAATCCTTCAAGGCCGCCGGCTGCAACTTATGACAGCCATTTTGGTTTTCTACACTACTGTATATAAGTGTTAGGGGTTTACTAACAAAAATATGTAACATAACTATTATAAACAAAAACATTCCAACAATTGTTTTAAATCACCCCACAAATTTACATTAAAACAAAAAAGGGGGATCCCCTTCCTTTTCCCTCC
>CM042171.1:70016005-70018505 GCA_023376005.1 Doryteuthis pealeii
GACGCACAAGTAGAGAGATGATAGCGACTTTGGGCCCAAAAACCGGACGACTTTTGACTTATATAATGGGGTAATATATATATATATATAATATATATATAACCCTCTACACGAGCAGAATGCGATACAAGGTCAATTTTCTTAAGCGGTGTTTAACAGGTTTGAATTCAGAGTTTTCCTTCTCCTAGACCGGTTACCTAGGCATGGTTAAAGAGCCCAGTCTGCACTGCTATTTTCCCATAGCTGGAGGGAGAATTGGATTCATACCTTTCCCAAGGGTATTAGCGCCATGTGAAATTCAAACAGCTTCGTCTAGGTATTGAACTTGGGTAGACGAGTCCATTTTCTAGACTCTAACCATTAGACCACGCGCCTAAATATATACTTACCTTACAGCGTTTAAAATTATGACAATCTAGTAGGCTTAGATATGCAATATCTATCCCTATTAGAAAAGATACAATTACCTTAGCCACCAGACTTTCCTTTTGTCGCAATACTTACCTCGTTTAGATTATTTCCAGACTTAATTCGATTCTGAAATATAAAAAAAAATGTATATTTTATTTTACGGCGATACTTTTTCAAATTTACTTCAAAATTTCAAATTAGCCATTTATCAGATATAGTTTCACTTGTAGGCCACAGTCCCAAAGCGATTTTCGTTCAGTTTTGTCGGATGTAAAAGATGACTCAATAATTTTTTGCGTAATGATTAAGATAAAATCACAAAAAGAGTTACTTTTCGCACATAGGCATACTTTTCGTTTATCTAATATAAAAAGATTTTAGTTTCGTCTGCTTGTTTCGTAACCGCAGTTCTGATTGGCTGATTATAAAATGGCTGATAAAATCACTAATCTCATTGGCTAATTTTTATTACGGAAACTAAGTAGTTTTTTTACGTATTTTACTCATTTAAAACTTAATTAATTAATTATAAAACCAAGAAACCTATGTGCGAAAAGTAACTATAACTCTTTTTGTGATTTTATCTTAATCATTACGTAAAAATTATTGAGCCTTCTTTTACATCCGATGAATTTTAAAAAGTAAGGCACATTTCGCTTCTGGGACTGTAGCCTGTTGTTATATATAGGTATTTGCCTCTCATCCCACTTATGATGGCGTGACACAAGGACATTTTAATGTGGGCCCACCCACAAGCCGAGACTCTTGAGTGGTAGGCAAAAAATTGGATGCCCCACACTTCCGGCCTTGTGCTACATTTAAGCTAAGCTTAGTAAATAACTGTTGTATACTCTCTTTACTTCTATTATTCTTCTGCTCCTCTTTGGTATCTTACGTTCTTCTTCTAGCGTCTGGACTTGGTCTTGGTAACTTCGTGTCTGGTCTTCCATTGGGGGTTTCTCTTTGTCAGAAGCCCTGTGTCATTGGTAGTTTTTAGATAATAACACAAGACTTCGATTTGCTTTAGATCATATTTTATTCCGAAATCCCCACCAGACTACCTGCGCAGATTGAGTAGGCCGTGCACTTAACACGACTTACCACCGTCGTGGTTTGGCCGATACTGAACCAAACTCTGTTTCTAATCTAAACCGGGGGAGGGTCTTCTCCACCGATTCTCACGGTATCCACAGGAAGGATTAGGATGAGGTCAAACCTTGTCACTCAATCCTTCAAGGCCGCCGGCTGCAACTTATGACAGCCATTTTGGTTTCTACACTACTGTATATAAGTGTTAGGGTACTAACAATTATGTAACATAACTATATAATTAAATAATTCAAACGATTTTTTTAATAACCACAAACACATAACAAAAAGTGATAGTGTTGGACATGCACGACGGAAATTGTAATATACAGATTTTTTTTTTCAGATTTTACCAAAGGTTTCGAGTTTAACACTTATCAGATATAGTTCGACTGTATATGACAACTGTCGATTCTCACTGAGTGCCCCATACTTCTGGCCTTGTACTGCATCTAATATTCCATCACATCGGACTTCTGGTTTCGACAGGGGGTCCAGTGAGCTTCGGCCGCTGGACCTTGCAAGTTAATAGCTTCGATCCCAGGGGGATATCCCCCCAGGCAATACCTGCCTCCTTGACTTAAAGGTGCAGGGCTGGGTTTATTGCCCAGCGCATGAGGCGCCCCCCTTGAGGGAGAATGCCGAAGGGATCGACGCAATTTTTGTTCTTTCCCACCCATGAGCTTCTGCTTGTGGGTGGACCCTCATTAAAACGAGGCCTTGTGCCCAGCCCATACAAGTGGGGTATGAGGCAAATATCTCGACTGTATATGACAATACCTGATCTGCACTCGTGCACCTTCGTTGCACAATGTCGATACCCCACGTTGTAATGCTCTGTGCTGGCCGATTCGAAGTGTACAATTTAAAGACAGGTTCACAAGGTATATTAAAGGTTATGGTATATGAGAAGGTCTAGATATTAATGCCTTAGAAGATTTCATGATAAAGCTGGAATTCTGGGATGCACTCAGTGCGGATCGAATTCACTCCAGTTTCA
>CM042171.1:70023505-70036005 GCA_023376005.1 Doryteuthis pealeii
GTGTGTATGTGTATGTGTATGTGTGTATGTGAAGCAAAATAGTGATGGCATTATTTTTTTCCAAAGTCTTTATATTTACCTTCTTCCCAGTAATATGATCAGTTATAGATAGATAGATAGATAGATAGATAGATAGATAGATTGATAAATTGATAGATAGATAGATAGATAGGAACTGGGATAGATTGATAACTTTGAACTGGGATATGCATATATATATATGCATATATATATATATATATATATATAAATATATAAATTCATGTGTATACATACACACACACACACGCACGCACACACACACACACATACACACACGCACATACACACACACATACACAGACACATATGCACACACACACAAAGTCTTTATATATATATATGTGTGTGTGTGTGTGTGTGTGTGTGTGTGTGTGTGTGTGTGTGTGTGCAGAACCGTCTGTTCGTTTTTACATTCATTTTTATTTGCTTCCATTTTTGGTATTCGTTTTCCCAAACATTTTGTCTGTCATAAAAATCTTTTCAAAAAAACAAAAAAACAAAAAAAACAAAGAAAGTCAAATAAACGAAAGTCCTCTACGCTTCTCACTTATTTTTGTATCTGCTTTTCAAGCAAAAACATTGATGCCACCTTTTTCCTCCCCCCCCCCCAAAAAAAAGTCTTTTATATTATCTTCCTTCCTTCCTGTTCATTTTTCCGAATTCTTTCTGATAACTCTTTGAAAAAAAAAAAAAAAGGAAAGAAACAAATGTTCGCTAATATTTCCATCATAATAAAAGACATTCTTCCAGGAATATTTTTCTTTTCTTTTTTGCGATGTTCTAGATTGAACTTGAGAAGAAATTGCAAGCTAAGCTAGAATTCTTGGAGAGAATTTGGTAACCGATCAAAATTATAACATACTCAACAAAAATTCTTACGACTACTTGGTTTGGTTTGGTTTGGTTTGTTTTACGGCATATCAACCTCAGTGGGTCATTTAATGAGTACAGAAACTTTTTGATCTAAAATCCTTTTTAAATACAAACATCCTTGCTTCCTTGTGCGCACTTGAGAAAATCGGTCACTTGACTTATTATATAATAAATGTTTATTCGACAAATTAGCACCTGTAAAGAATCGGGTTAAGCCAGTGGTTGAGTGGAAGTAACCAGGTAGATGGAGAGTGCAGTATCTCATTTACACCTGAGATAATTTGAGTGGTAAAAGAATGAAGAATCGGAATCCAGAATTTCTTTTTTGGTTTTTGAAGAAAATTCTCTTCTTCATGTTTTTTGCTAATTATATCAACACGGGAGACTGAGAGGCGTCGTTGTGTTAATTTCGGGGGGGGGAATATTTGGGGTGGGGAATATTTGGCGCGGAATGATCGGCACTAGAGGATCTATCTATCCATCTATCTATCTATCTGTCTATTCATCCATCCATCTATCAATCCATCCATCTATCTATCTATCTATAAATCTATCTATCTATCCATTCATCCCTCTATTTGTCTGTCTGTCTGTCTGTCTGTCTGTCTGTCTGTCTCTCTCTCTCTCTCTCTCTCTCTCTCTCTCCATATATATATACATATATACATATATCCTTCCATTTATCCATCCATCTATCTATCTATCCATTTATCAATCCATTTATCTATCTATTTATCTATCTATCTATCTCTGGGGATATTTGTACATAATTGTGTGTGTGTGTGTGTGTGTGTGTGTGTGGTTGGGTTTGTTTTTGTTTGTTTTGTTTTACGGCATATCAACCTCAGTGTGTCATTTAATGCCGATAAAGTTTTGAAATAAATCAATTCTTAATGGATAATACAATTTTTTTATAAATACATTTTTCTATTTAACCCATAGATGGGACCCTAACAGGTACTACCATTCCGGGTCAGAGTGGACCAGGGAGCAATGGTGATGAAGGGGTGCTCCACATTCCCCAAACCTCCAAAACTGGAACCTCACCATCAGATAGAGTTTAACGTCATTCCCAGGACATGTAGACCTGCAGCCACCGCCTACTAGCACCCATATGATAAAAAGAGTTGGGACTTGCCATAAGGGCAATAGGGTTGGGAAAATCATATAGGTGCTAGGGCTTGACGTGACCAGCCGATTGATCGGAGGGGGCATCTCCGACCGCCCGTCTAGCCCAAGATAGGGCCAAAGTGGAGTATTGCATGTCATGAACTGCTCATCCACCTGGGCTCTATACTTAAGCAACACGGGTCGCCACGGCCAGCAGGTGGCCTCATTGGGGGAGTCTTACCCAGTAGGTGCATTCTAACGCCCCAGCCGACTGGGCGGTCTTACGACTACTATTGGAAAACCAAGAGCCTCAAGTTCCTGAACTCAACCATCAAGACTGGTAATCATTTAAATTGAATCATTGCTACCCTCGGATAGACAAGGTACACCTGAAGAAAACTGGAGGGTACAACGGCAAAAATGTTGTGTTTTTATATATCATAATAAAGATGAGGACAACAGTCCGAAAAATCAAAATAATACATATCAAGCCTCATCTCAAAAATTCAAACAAATAAGTATGAATTGTTTACCTGTTTAAAATGATTGTGAACTTCTTTAATAGACTAGAAGGACGTGTGGATATACCACAGTCAGTATGATAACCAAACTATTAAAACGTTTGATATATTTACTTAAGGGCTATTACGAAATAGTTCAATATGTAAAAAGTATGATAATCTTGATTTAACTCTTTCTCTCGCTCTTTTTCTTTTTTTTCCTTGAGAAGAAATTGCAAGCTAAGCTAGAATTCTTCGAGAGAGTTTGGTAACGGTTCAAAATTATAGCACGCGAAACACAAAATTCTTATGACGACTATTGGAAAACCATGAACCTCAAGTTCCTGAACAGAACCATCAAGACTAGTAATCACACAAAATAGCACCAGTCAAATCACCACTCTCTTCTCTCTCCAAAACAAAAGGCAAAAACAATTGCTAGGTAGCCTATTAATTGTGTACAGTAAGTGTAAGTAAAAAAAAGTCTTCGGGCGGCCTAATATCGGCATCAACCAATCAGCGAGGTAGTCTATCCCCTTTTCATTAGCACTAGACCAAGGAGATTGTTTTTACACCTACCATCATCTCCTTGCTTTACCACACAGATCCCTGTGCTACTCATACGCTGAGTTGGCGGGGGCCGGTATCGAACTAGGAACCTTGCGGTTTCTAGACGGTTTAGTGGAAAGATATAGGGAATGTGATTGACACGATGTAACTTTGTATTGACCCCTTCTCTGATTCGCCAGTGCGAACGTGGGATGTTCTATATTGAACTTAAGAAGAAATTGCAAGCTAAATAAGAATTCTTGGAGAGAGTTTGTTAACCGATCAAAATTATAGCACACTAAATTAGGAGAAATTGGCGGGAATTTTAATTTGAAACAACAAAAGATAACAACACCAAAAATAAAACCAAAAAAAAGACAAAAAAGTTCAGAAATAAATTTTAAGGAAGAATTGAAACGTTTAGTTCTTTTTCTAAAATTTTTTTAAATTTCAGCAAAAAAGGATTTGTAATCGAGTTGATAGAATGTAAAGTAATGGAGATTTGGCGAGTGGGAAAATGAAAGAGTCGTGAAATGGGTGGAGGGGTTGGGAAGTTATGTGTCAAATATATCAGTATTTCATGTATCTTATTCAATTTCTTGACGGGACAAATCTTCCGTACATACCCGTGTAAAGGTCGTGGCTTTTCAACTGTACGAGTGGTATTCATAAAGTTGACCCACCCGTAAGTGTAAACTAAAAATACATCCCTTGTTTATAATAAAGAAAGAAAGGGAAGAAGAAGGACATGCTATACAGAAAAATATAATTAGAAAGAAAGAAAGAAAGAAAGGGAGTAGGGTGAAAGATAGAGAGAGGGGTGAGCGCACGGAAGTGATAATCCTAATCTGTTTCATTCGAACATAATGAAAAGATGAAAAGAAGGAAAAAAAGAAAAAAAAAGGGGTAAGAGGTGTTGGGGAAGATATAAGTAGGGAGGGTGGTAATTAGAAAAAAACTAATTAGTACGGGGTCCCCAAAGAGGATCGAATTCAATAATGTCATGCTTACCTTTGGTCTTGTAGACAATCTTTGATCCACGTTTGTTCTTTTCAACTTCATCGATCCAATATTGATCGGCGGCTTCGATCCGTTTCCCAGTTGAAGCCCAGATGAATTTTCCGGGGAATAATGGTCGGTTACTCCATCCGTGAACCACTGGTTACTTTTCAAATAAAAGAAGAAAAAACACACTCACAAAAAATAACGTATAAAAAAAACAGACAAAAATATTTGAAAATGAAAACATCTTATTATAATGGAGATTATGTGTTTGTTTGTCTGTAACCGAAACTATATCACTACTCAAGTCACTATCCATTTAGTTATTATACATCACATTCTCCATGTATCATTTTTTCTTAAGCCTCAATTATTAATAAAATCGTTTTACATTATTAATACTGTTGACGATATCTACATACTAATAACATGCAATTGTATTTATATATACAACAAAATAGAGGTTTACAGTATGAATGGGAAGGCTAATTTGCATATTGATCTTAAAAAATTGATTTTAATAAATATATGCTTAGTATTATTGATTTCTAATTGTTTGGTTTTATCTTATTGAATATGAGCAAAAATCTCTTCAATAAATCTTAAAAGAAATCCCTTAACAAGAAGAAATAACTGTAATATTATTCTTTACTTCCTATTTTAACTAAACAGTTTAAATTAGGAAAATTTACCAATGAAAGACGGGAGTAACGGAAAATGATGGAAGTGTTAGTTTCAAAGTTGTTCTATTTTTCAATCATACCCCCTCTGTTCAAAATCTTTTTATCTACATTCTTATTCAGTTTCATTAGCCTTTTCTAATTTAATATGATATTTTATTATAAAATTTAACTAAAATACTTGCACCCGGAGGGTGCATATATTTGCTAGTAAGAATAAATGAAGCAGATATTTTTTTAATCGTCGGCGATGTTTAGTGTTACGCCTGGGCAGAATATATATATATATATGGTTTCTCCAATATATATATATATATATATATATATATATATATATTATATATGAGGTTAAGTAAACAAACAAATGTGTTTATTTTTATATGGCTTTAAGCCGACAACTTTTGGAGTATATGTGCTTAATTGAAGTCATACCTAATTTTGAGAAGGTTTCGAGTCACACACGGAGCAGTCTCCCATGTCTATAACCTTACTGATGAGACCTAATAGGTCGAAATGTACATTCAGGGATTGACATTTTCTCGATTTGTTTAGCCTTACATTTGAACATATATGCCCGCCTAAATTCATTAATTATTAACAGATTAATTTTCAAAATCAGGTATAACTTCAATTAAGCACATATCTCCCAATATATATATATATATATATATATATATATATATATATATATTGTAGAAACCATATATATATATATATATATATATATATATATATATATATAAGTCACCAATACAAAGTTCGTCTTACCAATGGTTTCAGATGTTTATCCGTCATCAGAGACGTTGACTTTTTGAAAAAATTGGACAGTTTTTTAACCCGTGTCTCGTGTGAACGTGATCCGTTATTCGTTCTTGCTTTTGCTTTCTTCATTCACCGGCGTTCCTATTTGTCGTCATTGAGTCTCGTATTTTTATGATGATTTTTTTTTGTTTTTTGTTTTTTAATTTTGTGTGCGTTTATATTTATGTGTGAATTCCTAAATTATGGCGGTCTGAGGTTTTGGTTAGTCCAATTCCATATCAAAAAATTTTTTCGGTGCGGGCATGCTCTAGATATTTCCATTTTATTATTAAGAAAATCGTGTTCTGAGCTTAATCCTTGTAGAATACACAATTTTTCAGTGGTGCACAATGAGCATTTTTTTTTTATCCATTTACGTATGGTTGTGATTGGTCCAGTATTTTCCATTCTATGTTAAATTGTTTTTCCTGTTTTTTATATTCCCATACTTTGCTGGATAGCGCTGTCACGTTCCTTTTGTTTTTGTGTTTGAAGGATGTTAAATGGTTGTAGTAGCGTTGTGTAAAACTACCTTGAACCATCCCTACTTAGGAGATTGTTTTTGGCGTTTGTGGTGGGGCGTCACACCTACCATCAGCTCCTTACTTTACCGCACAGATCCCAGTGCTACTCATACGCTGAGTTGGCGAGGACCGGTATCGAACTAAGAACCTTGTGGTTTCTAGCCGAACGTTCTACCGACTGAGCTAAACCGGGCCTTACGAAACTATATATATATATATATATATATATATATATATATATATATATATATATATATATATATATATATATATATATATATATATATATATATATATATATATATATATATATATATATATATATATATATATATATATATATATATATATATATATATATATGTAAACACGGTTTGTTTAGAATGGCTTTTTGCGATAATTTTTGGGAGAATAAGTGCTTAATTGGAGTCGTACCTAATTTTGAAAATTAATTAATTAATAATGAATTAGGCGGGAATACCTATTAAATGTATGGCTAAACAAATCGAGAAAAATCAATCTCTGTATGTACATTTCGGCCTATTAGGCCTCATCAGCAGAGCTATAGATAGGAAGGCCGCCCTGTGCGTGATTTGAAACCGGACTGTCAAGCTGACAGGCCGATATCACAACCCCTACACCAAACGCACCTCCTAGATTTTACGATTTGTTTAGAGTAGGTTAATATTCCTCTTCAGTGACTTTTTATTACACGACGATATGATAAGTTGTAAACACGGTTTGTTTAGAATGGCTTTTTGCCGATAATTTTTGGGAGAATAAGTGCTTAATTGGAGTCGTACCTAATTTTGAAAATTAATTAATTAATAATGAATTAGGCGGGAATACCTATTAAATGTATGGCTAAACAAATCGAGAAAAATCAATCTCTGTATGTACATTTGATTTTTTCTCGATTTGTTTAGCCATACATTTAATAGGTATTCCCGCCTAATTCATTATTAATTAATTAATTTTCAAAATTAGGTACGACTCCAATTAAGCACTTATTCTCCCAAAAATTATCGGCAAAAAGCCATTCTAAACAAACCGTGTTTACAACTTATCATATCGTCGTGTAATAAAAGTCACTGAAGAGGAATATTAACCTACTCTAAACAAATCGTAAAATCTAGGAGGTGCGTTTGGTGTAGGGGTTGTGATATCGGCCTGTCAGCTTGACAGTCCGGTTTCAAATCACGCACAGGGCGGCCTTCCTATCTATAGCTCTGCTGATGAGGCCTAATAGGCCGAAATGTACATACAGAGATTGATTTTTCTCGATTTGTTTAGCCATACATTTAATAGGTATTCCCGCCTAATTCATTATTAATTAATTAATTTTCAAAATTAGGTACGACTCCAATTAAGCACTTATTCTCCCAAAAATTATCGGCAAAAAGCCATTCTAAACAAACCGTGTTTACAACTTATCATATCGTCGTGTAATAAAAAGTCACTGAAGAGGAATATTAACCTACTCTAAACAAATCGTAAAATCTAGGAGGTGCGTTTGGTGTAGGGGTTGTGATATCGGCCTGTCAGCTTGACAGTCCGGTTTCAAATCACGCACAGGGCGGCCTTCCTATCTATAGCTCTGCTGATGAGGCCTAATAGGCCGAAATGTACATACAGAGATTGATTTTTCTCGATTTGTTTAGCCATACATTTAATAGGTATTCCCGCCTAATTCATTATTAATTAATTAATTTTCAAAATTAGGTACGACTCCAATTAAGCACATATATATATTATATATATATATAATATATATATATATATATAATATATATATATATATATCGTTTCTACAATATATATATTGTCGAAACCATATGATTCAAAGTTTGTTTATTGTGGTTCTAATTTGGCACCAAACTTTTTCATTAATTGTGTTTTACAGACAAGAAATTTTCCCAAGACAAAATATTCCAAGTAAATATCAAATTTACAAATGGCAAATATTCAATTGGAATTCAATAAACATCGCTCAAAGAAATGACAATGAAACTTTATTGAGCTGGAAGCTTTTCCTCCCAAAATCAATTAATCCTAAAGATCTATTTAATTATATCGATCTACTGTCAAATATGTCAGTATTTCATTTATCTTATTCAATTTCTTGACGGGACAAATCTTCATTACATACTCGTGTAAAAGTCGTGGCTTTTCAACTGTACGAGTGGTATCCATAAAGTTGACCCACCCTATAATTGTGTATTGTAAAGAAAGAAAGGGAAGAAGAAGGACATACTATACAGAAAATATTATGAGAAAGAAAGTTAGAAAGAAAGAAGAAACAAAGAAAGAAAGAAAGGGAAAAAAGAAGGAAAGAAATAAAGAAATAAGAAAGAAAGAAGAAAAAAGAAAGAAAGAAAGAAGAAAAAAGAAAGAAAGACGAAAAAGAAAAGAAAAAGAAGAAAAGAAAGAAAGAAAGAAAAAAGAATGAAGAAGAAAGAAGAAGAAAGAAAGAAAGAAGAAGAAAGAAGAAGAAGAGAAGACGATGGAGTAGTGTCAAGGTTTTTGTTAACTTGAAGTACATAGCCTGGGCGGGTTCGTATGGAGGACGAGCTGTTGCCCGTGCAGCCAATCCCCCCTCTCCACACTGCCGCTGTGATCCAAAGGAAAGGTAAGGGAGCAATGTAGTTTGGCAACGGTAGTGTCGCTGAAGTTAATGGGTAGCACTGGATTTCAGCATCGCACCACCTTAGGGACTCCAGCCCCTGATTTATTTTCGGGGTTTACTCCTAGCCCCTATATGATTGTCCTAACCCTATTGCTGGTAATCCCCAACTCTTTTTATCATACATGTGCTAGAAGGCGGTGGCTGAGGTTCTAAGTGTCCTGGGTATGACGTTAAACTGTATCTTGTAGTGAATTCTGGACCTCTGGGGAGTGTGGAGTACCCATTTATCGCTATTACTCCCAGGTCCACTCTAACCAAGAGTGGTAGTACCTGTTAGTGTACCGTCTATGGATTAAATATTCTTTTAAAAATGAGTATTGAAAAATGTTTTTAAAAAATTGAATACCCAATAAAAATGAATAAAACAAAATACTTACTTGTGCTCGAGATTAATACAAACCCAAGATAAACTCAAGTCAACTCAAGAAGATAGAAGACAAAAGGATTAACTCCAGTATTTGACATGAAATAGCCCAACAAGGGTTGACATGCCGTAAAATCCGACCCCCCCCCAAAGAAAAAAAAATAAGCGGAGTTTAACTGGTCTGAATTCAGAGTTTTTATTATCCTAAAATTGCTATACCAAAGTTAACTCTTTGCCTACTTTAATCCGCTCACAGCGTCTCTCTTACATAACTGGTAGATTGTGGTATACACTGCCGAGGAGACCAAATAAGGTTGAAACAACTGTCCAGTGTTCCACATGTCGTACACGGTTTTTGCCAAATTCTCTGGTCGTGGTAATTTGATTTGATTAATAATTAAGATTAAATAATGACTATTTCCTAATCGTTGAATAGCTAAGGAAATCGTGACGTCAGTAGTGACATAGTTTCGGTTACAGACAGGTAGTTACATAATATCTATTATGAAAAGTAAAGTCGTCGGGGTAGCCTAAAGTCGGTATCAACCAGACAGCGAGGGAGTCTATCCTCTTTTCCCTAGCGCTAGACCAAGGAGATTGTTTTTTCTGAGGTGGAGCGCCAAACCTACCATCAGCTCCTCATTATACTGCACAGATCCCTGTGCTACTCATATTGGCGAGGGCTAGTATCGAACCAGGAACCTTGTGGTTTCTAAGCCAACGCTCTACCGACAGAGCTAAACCGAAGAGATATTATGTATGTATTAAATGTTTCTTCGTTAAGGCTGCGATTTCCTGACCTGGGATAATGCTCTGCCTGAACTCAGATCAAGATTCACTACCCTTGCGTTATATACCCCTTTAAATATCGGGTACCGGGTATACAAAGTGCCAACCACAGAAGTTCTGGAAAGAGCAATCATGAACAGCATGCCCGCCATCATCTGCGAGAGACGCCTATGTTGGCTTGGTCACGTCAGGAGGATGGACAAAGGCCGCATCCCCAAAAACCTACTGTACGGCGAATTAGCAGAGGGCACCCGACCAGCAGGGAGACCACACCTGCATTATAAAGATGTCTGCAAAAGAAAAATGAAGACATGCCACATTAACACCAACAATTGGGAGGTTTGTGCAGAAGACCGTGCGACCTGGCGACTTCTTGTCAAACAAGGAACGAAAAGGAGTGAAAAAGAGAGGAAATAAGCCGCCACAGAAAAGAGAACCAAAAGGAAGAAGAGACAACAGCATCTCCAGCAGGCATCACTGTTTGTAGTCACTGCACCCAGAGATTGACATTCAAGAATCGGACTGATCAGCTACTCATGCTGCTGCAGATAAAAAAAAAACGGACACTACGCCATCGTATTAAGTAGACGGAAGGATGCCAACATATAAATGTGTGAGAGAGTAGAGAGATACGAGATGATGAGTTGGGTTTCTAATCGCGCAGTGAGAAGGCGGTATCTCAGGAACGAGGAACCCTCGGGGGGGGGGTCAATTAAAGGTTAACTGCTGTCAATAACTCCGACGGCTAACGGTAAATTTCCGGTTATTTCCTATAACTCCAACATTAACAAAGGGGAACCACTCTTGACCGATAAATTATTCATTTATCTATTGATCTACTAGGAAAAAAGAAGACGGGGTTAGGGTTAGGATTTGGGGTTTAGGATTAGGGTTAGGGTCTAGGATTTAGGGTTAGTTTAATGGGGAAAAAAATAAATAATTTATTAGTCAAGAGTGGTTCCCCTTTGTTTATGTTGGAGTTACAGGATATAACCAACTTTCCATTTACCCCTGTTATTTGAATTTTCAACGAACTTTAATTCAAAAATCTAACTACATTTCATACATAATTCGTAGGCGACCTACAAACTATGAAATCTATCAATAACGGAGATTCGCTTCCGGTTTTTGTCTGTAACAAAAATTACGTCACTGCCTACGTCACATTACCCAAAATCGTCATAACATAGAATAAATACACTCAAAATTTGAACATGCAACATTAGACAGTCCTCATTATTTTTTAAAACAAGTTTTAATAAATACATGACTGGTATTATATATCTATATATAGTTTGTTTTATTTTAATACATATTTAAAGTTTACATTTCAAATTGTTTTATTTTTTAATCCTTTAATGAATTTGATGATTTTACTTACTTAGTGTACAAACTCGCTGACATTGAATTTTTTACTCCCACCCTCAGGCAATATGTTTCAAAAATCCATTTTTACATCGCCCGGAGGGTGTTTTTTTATTTTGTACTAGTACTTGTAAAATATTTTCAACCGGAAGGATAGTCCTAGGCCCTCCAAGACAGACTAGATTGTTTCGGGAAAATACAAATCCATATTTATTCAGGATATTAGAGAAATAACATATGTTATGCTAACATTCATATATATATATATATATATATATATATATATATATATATATGTGTGTGTGTGTGTGTGTGTGTGTGTGTGTGTGTGTGTGTGTTCATATATATATATATATATATATATATATAGAGAGAGAAGAGAGAGAGAGAGAAAGATTAAGTTCATCGATATTTATTTAGGATATTAGAGAAATAACATATGTCATGCAAACATTCATATATATATATATATGTTCATATATATATATATATATATATATAATAAGAGAGAGAGAGAGAGAGAGAGATTAAGTTCATAGATGTATATATATAGAGAGAGAGACAGACAGACAGACAGACAGAGAGGGGGAGAGAGATTAAATTCATAGATGTATATATGCATATAGATTAAATCGATACTATTTTGGGTGAAGTTTAAAAACATACGAGAAAATCAAATTTATTAGATCTTTTGTAAAAAGCCGAATTTATTGAAAAAAATACTCGCCGTCGACACGAATAGAAATAATATTTCAACGCGTATTTTGTTTAACACAAAAAAAAATATCCTGCGTTACAAATGATTTCAGATATTTTACTTTATTTTCTTTTTTTTTAGAGTGGGGACGGGGCTATATAGAAAATGTTGAAATCAATCTTCAAAAATAAAGTTGAATAAAATTATTTCAATCTGAAATGAATTCAAACATAAAAGATTAAAAATGTCGAACTCGTATTGTGTACTAGTTGCGGTACCCGGTATTAGCCGGGGAAAATGAATGTCTGTCATGTTTTCTCAAAATGGCACATGTATATTGAATTAATCCGGAAAAAGAGTTATTGTTATATAGCCACACATCGGGTATATAATCGAGAGAGGAGACTCGGTGTGTGAGAGAGAGAGAGAGAGAGAGAGAGAGAGAGAGAGAGAAATAGATAGAGAAAGAAGGAAAAGAGAAGACTGGAGAGCTATCTTTAGAGAGAGAGAGAGAGAGG
>CM042171.1:70041005-70043505 GCA_023376005.1 Doryteuthis pealeii
AGGGGGCCTCTCCGACCTCCCGTCTAGCCCAAGATAGGGCCAAAGTGGAGTATTGCATGTCAGGAACTGCTCATCCACCTGGGCTCTATCCTCAAGTATCACGGGATGCCACCTACGGCCAACAGGTGGCCCCATTGGGGGAGACTTACCCCTCTGCAGAGGTGCAGTCGGTGCATTCTAACACCCCAGCCGACAGGGCGGGACAATAAAGAGGAGAAGTCCGAAGAATATAAATAACACAAACACTATAGTTTAATTGTTTGTTTGTTATTTTTTGTTTGTTTGTTGTTTGTTGTTTCTTTGTTGTTGTTTTGTTGTTGTTGATGATGTTTTTCCTTTTTGTTTTTTGTTTGTCTTTGTTTTTTTTACACTGATTCAAGTGTGAGGGTTAATTGATAAACAAGATCTCCAACTGTGTAGTATCACCAATAGTGGAGATAGAAAAATGTCTGTAGTCAAACCGGACCTGTCAAATCCAAAGCCTATATATCTCAAAATGTCACATTATCACACAACACAGCGTCTTACGTCACATATTACGTCACGATGACTTAATATTTAAATATTCCTTTGAGAATTGCAATCATAAGTGGATTCACCCTAAACAAGAATTCTTTGTTTTCCCCTGAGTCTCATCAGAGGATTACCACAGCAAGACTAACTACAATAGAGAACGCAAGAAAGTCATAATGGAGGGGGGTGCAAATATAATTGCGATTACCCAGGATTCTTTTTTCTTACGCGCAATATAAATTAGTGAAATATATCACCAATTAGGACTGAGCTATTCTAGTAGTAACCACCCTTAGCGGACTTAACAGGTTTGAATTCAGAGTTTTCCTTCTCCTAGACTGGTTGTCAAACCAAGGTTAAAGAGCCCAGGGAAATATCACTAATTAGGACTGAGCCTATTCTAGTAGTGGCCACCCCAAGCGAGGTTTTTAACAGGTTTGAATTCAGTTTTCTTTCTCCTAGAGAGGTTGCCTAACCAAGGTTAAAGAGCCCAGTTTGTCATACTATTTACTCATAGCAGTAGGGAGAGTAGTTCAATCATACCTTTCCAAAGGGTATTTGCGCTATGAGATCTAGCTTCGTCCAGGATTTGAACGTGTCGACGAGTCCATTTCTCACGACTCTATCCATTACACCACGGCCTCCAGCAATATAAATAAATACGAAATTTTGATTGATGTATTGGTTGATTGATTTTAACGGTATGTCAATCCGTCTGGGATGATGTCATGCCTAGATGTTAGGGAATCGCATTCATTGCATGTTCGCATTTAAACTTTTGTGTAGATGTTTCTTAAGACTTTCTCATGTGTGGGGGTTTTAAAACACTGTGTGTCTTACAAGATTTTAAAAGTGTGTCTTATAAGAGTTTAATATAAAACTATTATATAAACTGTGTGTCTTATAAGAGTTTATAACAGATCTATATAAACTGTGTGTCTTATAAGAGTTTATAACTATATAAACTGTGTGTCTTATAAGATTTTATAACAGATCTATATAAACTGTGTGTCTTATAAGATTTTAAAACAGATCTATATAAACTGTGTCTTATAAGATTTAAAACAATCTATATAAACTGTGTGTCTTATAATTTAAAAATCTGTGTGTCTTATAAGAGTTTAAACAGATCTATATAAACTGTGTGTCTTATAAGAGTTTAAAACAGATCTATATAAACTGTGTGTCTTATAAGATTTTATAACAGATCTATATAAACTGTGTGTCTTATAACAGATCTATATAAACTGTGTGTCTTAGATCTATATAAACTGTGTGTCTTATAAAGATTTTAAAGATCTATATAAACTGTGTGTCTTATAAGATTTTATAACAGATCTATATAATACTCTATATAAACTGTGTGTCTTATAAGCCAGATCTATATAAACTGTGTGTCTTATAATATTTAAACAGATCTATATAAACTGTGTGTCTTATAAGATTTAAAACAGATCTATATAAACTGTGTGTCTTATATAAACTGTGTGTCTTACAAGATTTTAAAACAGATCTATATAAACTGTGTGTCTTATAAGAGTTTAAAACAGATCTATATAAACTGTGTGTCTTATAAGATTATAAATCCTTGGTTCAATAAAAATGAAACTGAATTTTAAAGATGAACACAAAATTATTGTGGCAGTCTGCTAAAAACGCGTCAATTTTTTCCTCGATAAAAAAAGAGTCTGAGTCTTTGAGTTGATCAGAGATTTTTAGCCGGAAGGAAATGTCTACATATTGTTTTTGATATGAAAAAGAAAAATGTCTATACAATTTCACAGAGGCAGGAAATGGTAATGCAATTGCCCTTTTACCAAATTCTTTATATTGTTTAGAGACTTTCGGGCAAAAATTTACCAATTCCAATTTTAAATTCAGACTATCCACTTTATTCTTAGGCACTCATGTGTACCATATATATATATATATATATATATATATATATATATATATCGAGTTGTTTAGCCTTACATTTGAATAGGTA
>CM042171.1:70046005-70061005 GCA_023376005.1 Doryteuthis pealeii
TTTCAGTAACTTCATTTATTTATTTTTTTTATATTATAATAAATAATATTAAATATATACATGATTGTCCCATCTCTATTGCCATAATAGCAAACTCCAGCTCTTGTTATCATATATGTGCTAGAAAGCTTTGGCTGAGGGTCTTCATGTTCTGTATATATATTTACCAACCCCTCCGCACGAGCAGGATGCGACACAAGGTCAATTTCTTAAGCGGAGTTCAGCAGGTTTGAATTCAGAGTTTACCTTCTCCTAGACCGGTTGCCTAACCAAGGTTAAAGAGCCCAATCTGCCCTACTATTTACCCATAGCTGGAGGGGGAGTAGAATTCATACCTTTCCCAAGGGTATTAGCGCTAAGTGAAATGCAATTACCACGTCTAGGATTTGAAATCGGAGCGACGAGTCCATTTCCTATGACTTTAACCATTACACCACGCGCTTCTACTTTCATGTTCTGTATATGATGTTAAACTCTATCTGATGGTAAGGTTCCAGTTCTGGGGGTTTGAGGAAAATGGAGTACCCCTTCATCACCATTGCTGCCAGGTTCACGTTGACCCGGAGAGGTAGTACCTGTTAGGGTCCCATCTATGGGTTGACTAGAAAGAAATGTGTTTAAAACAAATTCACTACCCATGAAGAATGAATAAAACAAAAATGTCTTCGACATAAAATGACCCAACAAGGGTTGACATGCCGTAAAACCCTACCACCCAACCAACTATGCGAGAAGTATGGAGCATCACAAACCTGGCACTAATGATAAGAACTCGGCTTTTACTGTTACTTCTATTATATCTTTTTCTATTGTTTTTTTTTTTGGGGGGGTAGCGGAGCGAGAACAGGATACCCCCCAAGACTGAATAAAGGGTTAGGTTCAAAGTCCCATGATGCCTCCCGATTACGACAAGAAGGTTCCCGAGCCCGAAAAGAAGGTTCCCGAGTCCGAGAAGGTTCTAAGTGACAGTTATCTCTGTATTCCGGTTTCAATCCTGAGTAGAGGCAGTAACATAAAAAAATAATTAACACAACTCCTACCCCAGCTATGGTTAGCGGAATGAGAACGGGATACCCCCGAGGACTGAATAAAGGGTTAGGTTCGAAGTTCCGTGATGGCTCCCGATTACGACAAGAAGGTTCCCGAGTTCTAAAAGAAGGTTCCCGAGTCCGAGAAGGTTCCCGAGTCCGACAAGAAATACCTAAAGAAGGCCGGAGGGTACATCGACCGAAATAGTCCGAATAACGCACATAATATTTTTTACATATTGAACTATTTAGCAATAGCTCTTAAGTAAACATATCAAACGTTGTACTAATTAAATTATGATGCTGTGATAAATCCACAGGTCCTGCTAGTCAAGATTATTATACTTTTTACATACTGAACTATTTAGCAATAGCTCTTAGGTAAATATATCAAACGTTGTAATAATTAAGTTATCATGCTGTGGTATATTCACAGGTCCCGCTAGTGGAAATAATTTTCATTTACTCAACATATTGGTAGAAATTATTCTATGTTGGCTTTTTCATTAAGGTTTAGCATTAAATAACCCACAAGTGTTGATAATCCATTAAACACCACCCAACCAAAGGTTAAATCCTACTTAACGGACATAAATTCCACCATCGTATGTCACCCCGCCGAAAGAAAAAAAATACCAAAAATCAGGGAATTAACCGAATTTAATGAAATTTTCAGTGTTGATACATTAATGTATAATGTATCAAAGGTTGTAATAATTAAATTATCATACTGTGGTATATCCACAGGTTCTCCTAGTAGATAAATAATAAAAAATATATTTTAAAATTAATAAAAATAGAGTTGTTTTTCTATAGCTGGCACTATACGAGAAGTAATGAGCATCACAAACCTGGCACTGGTTGTAGGATCTTGGCTTTTAGAGTTACTTGTTCCTGACCACTATTTAGCAATAGCTCTTAAGTAAACTTATCAAATGTTGTAATAATTAAATTATCATACTGAGGTATACCCACAGGTCCTGCTAGTAAAGAGAGTTAAATCAATTTTAAAAATAAGAGAGAGAGAGAGAGAAAGAGAGAGAGAGAGAGAGAGAGAGAGAGAGAGAGAGAGAGAGTTTAATAAAATTATTATACTTTTACATATTGAACTATTTAGCAATAGCTCTTAAGTAAACATATCAAATGTTGTAATAATTAAATTATCATACTGTGGTATATCCACAGGTCCTCCTAGTAGATAAATAATAAAAATATATTTTAAAATTAATAAAAATAGAGTTATAATATATTAATATTTTGAAGGCCAATACAATGCGTATGAAAAATAAAAACAAAAAGATGTTATTTTATTTTTCATACGCATAGTATTGGCCTTCAAAATATTAATATATTATAACATACTTAACAATGCTTCAAGCAAATTACCAATTGCTTTTAAAAATAGAGTTGTTTTTCTATAGCTGGCATTAGTTTGGCACTATACGAGAAGTATTGAGCATCACAAACCTAGCACTGTTTGTAGGATCTCGGCTTTTAGAGTTACTTGTTCCTGACCACCGTTTTCTACGCCCATTGGCAGGACTGACCGCTACGGTCAGCATTGTTTCTTCCGTCCATTCGTTTCATGTTTGAGCCGAGGCGATTTCCATGGCATCGAAAAGGCTCTTACAGACTTAATGCCAGCTTTTCAAGATTACCATTCTCGTTCCATGACAGAGATTTATGACATGACGCTTCTGTGCTTTCCATCATTATTATAATTCTTCTAGAAGAGTACCCATCAAAAATGACGTACTTATTTACCTATGGACCGGATGGCACCTAAAATCAGTGAACAGTATGCCAAAGTTTTTCTCCCTCCACGCACACACTAGAAGCACTTTGCCGAGGATCAGTGTAGTATCTGTGCGCTGTGACAAGTTCTGAGTTAATTTTAGCTGCATTGGGTGCCTTCAGGATGAGACACAAGATCGCAAGTATGAATTGGACTCGCTATTCAGTTGTAATGGAATTGTGAGAGTAGTTTGCTAATCATAACACTGCGATGGGGTTACCCTGGTATTTACCCAACCCGTTCGCCACTGGTAGGAGATTGCAGGTATGGGGCATCCAGCGAGGATTGAACTCGCTATTCAATAGTTATGGATCTGCGAATCTAGCTTGTTAACCATTACACAAAATTGCATTGTGTAGATAAATATTTGATTCTATCATAGAATAATAATTAACACAGCTTAACGCCCCTACCCCAGATATGGTTAGTGGAATAAGAACAGGATACCCCCGTGGACGGAATAAAGGGTTAGGTTTTAAGTTCTGTGATGGCTCCCGATTACCACAAGAAGTTTCCCGATTACGACAAGAGGGTTCCCGAGTTCGAAAAGAAGGTTCCCGAGTGCGAGAAGGTTCCCAAATCCGAGATGGTTCCCGAGTCCGACATGACATACCTGAAGAAGGCCGGAGGGCATATCGGCCGAAACGTTGTACAGATAACAATGAAGATGAGGACAATAGTCCGAATAATGTAGATAATATTTGATTGTATCAATTAGTCCGTCTGTCCAATAAAAATCGCCATTGTTTCAAATATGAACCTTTTGTGCATAAATCATCGGTTGACAGCTTCCATGTTTTTTGGCGGGGGAGGTGGGATCTGATGTATAAAATATTTATTTGAAATGAAAAAAAAAAAAAACACTTTTAGTTTAGATCGAACTTAACGGACCTAAATTCCACCATCGTATGCCCCATACCCACCGAAAGAAAAAAAAAGTACCAAAAATCAAGGAATAAACCGAATTTAATGAAATTTTCACTGTTCATATATTAATGAATAAAAGTTATTTTATTTAAAAACTTTTACATTTTTTCAGGTCAGTTAACTTTGAACCACATATTTTTGAGACGTAACACAGATTCACAAAGAGGAAGAAAAGACAGCAGCCCCAGAAAGCATCACATTTTGTGTGCATTCTGTGCACCAAAGACTGTCACTCAGGAATTGGCCTGAGTGATATTTGCGCAGATGCAGATAATTGTTTTGACACTATGCCATCGTCCTTAGTGGACGGAAAAGTGCCAACAATATATATATATATATATATATATAATATATATATATATATATATTATATATATATATATATATATATATATGATAGAAAGGAAGGAAAAACTCCGTAATTCCATAATAAATGTTTTATATATATATAAATCTAAGTTAATTTAATATAGCTCCCCAAAATCCAGTCTCATCAGATGGGAGAATCAAGTTATGTGAATTGCAAAATTTTTTTACTTCTCAAAAAATAAAATAAAAAATAAAAATGTAAAAAAATAAATTTAAAAAAATTTTTTTTAGACATTGTAAGACTGTCACCATGGTGACAGGAAGTCAAATGAGAAAAAAAGGATACACTTTGAGTTCTGGCCTCTTAGGTGAATGGTAGTCAGACAAAATTAAACTATGAATTAAACTATTGAATGAATCAGAACAAGTATAGAGAAGAAAACAAAAAAATATATAAAGAATAAAATATAAATAGAGAAATATATTTAAAAAAATTATATTTAAACCAGAGAGAGAGAGAGAGAGAGAGAGAGAGAGAGAGAGAGAGAGAGCAGGTCTTTTACTTTCCGGACACAAAAAGGTTTAGTTTGGTTTGGTTTCTTTGTTTAATGGCATAGCAACCTTCATGAGTTATTTAATGACAAAGCCATCTTTATATGAGAACAGTAGTACTACTATATAACGCATTGCTGGATGGTAAGGGGATTCATACCTTTCCCAAGGGTATTATTCTGAAAGCGAACGTAATAGAACGACTGGGTTTGCACTCGTTTACTATGATTGTTTATAAAAAAAGTGATTAAGAAGAATTGGGTTTAAAAGAAATTTTGATTTTAAAAAGTTTGTTAAAAAATGTTAATTAAAAAGAACTCGATTAAAAAGAATCTGGTTAAAAAAATGAATTAAAAGAAAATTAGTTTTAAAAAATTAATTAACAAACTTGATTAAAAAAAATTGGTTAAAAATTCGGTTAAAATTTAAATTTCAAAAATTAGTTTAAAATATCGGAAAACCGATAGTAGAATTATTTTCCCCTGCCGCTAGGTGGAGGTTCGCCAACATACGATGTTGGCGCCAAAATCAAACCCCATCACTTATCACGCTGTCGACCTGAGGAGTCACTTTAACAAGGGCTCCGTCCACTGCCCACTTCAAAGGGCAGTTAACCAGACAAGTCGCTCAAAAAAAGAACTCCCCAACACTTCTACTTATCCTAAGAACTTTCACCTGGAGAGACGTCTCAACAGCCCTCCAAAACGACGGCGAGTAGAAATCCCTTTCTAGCGCCACTTCACAAACAAACTGTTAATTTCACCTCTCAAGATAAGTCTCATAGCAAATGCCATCAAATTTGCAGCAATTTTTGTATCTTTGTTTAATACATGTGTATAATTTCCAATTGTGTTGTTTGTCTTCTTTCATCCGAATAATTGCTGATTACCGGGAGAATTAAGAGCTCCCTACGAACCCCGTAAATCCTCTTAAAAATTGATTAAAAAAACATTGGTTGAAAAGAATTTTGTTTAAAAAAAAAATAATACAAATAATCATATATATATAATATATATATATATATATATATATGTCACGTGGTCGTGCGTCTTATAGGAAAGAGAAAAAAGAAAAGGAAAGTCTAAACTGATATCTCAATTTGTAATCTTCAGATGGGAAGAGAGAGAGAGAGAAAGAAAGAGAGAGAGAGAAAAGAGAGAAAGAAAGAGACAGAGAGAAAGAAAGAGAGAAAGAAAGAAAGAAAGAGAGAGAGAAAAGAGAGAAAGAGAGAGAGAGAAAAAAAAGAGAGAGAAAGAAAGATAGAGAGAAAGAAAAAGAGAGAGAGAAAGAAAGAGAGAGAGAAAAAAAGAGAGAGAGAAAAGAGAGAAAGAGAAAAGAGAGAGAAAGAGAAAAGAGAGAGAAAGAGAGGGAAAGAGAGAAAGAAAGAGAGAGAGAAAAGAGAGAAAGAGAGAAAGAAAGAGAGGGGGAGAGAGAGAAAGAGAGAAAGAAAGAGAGAAAGAGAGAAAAGAGAGCGAGAAAGAAAGAGAGAGAGAGAAAGAGAGAGAGAAAGAGAGGAAAAGAGAGAGAAAGAGAGATAAACAACATGATTTGGCATTAAATAATTCACAAGGGTTAATATGCCGTTAAACCAACCAACAAACCAACCAACATCATTTCATGGAACATTTTCCGATCACAGAATTGTCTCAGGAAAGATTCGCCCGAGTCTACGTAGAAATAAGTAAACAGCGAAATTTGCTCAATACGATTGGTCTTCTTTTGCCAACAGCGATAAATCCAATTATTATTCGATAACTGTAATAAATAAGTTTAATACTCCTCAATAGACATCTGAAAGACTTGCTCCAAATGACGAATATAAAAACTTTGTCAGTACCCTCTTAGAAACAGCAAAATACAAAGTCCTCCGGGAGACAAAAGCAATTAGAAAAAAATGAGAAAACATAAAAAAGCATCCCTAAGTAATAAAAGAAATCCTACAAACAGTAATTTGCAGAAACTTTAGTAAGTGCTGAAATTTGATAAATGGAAATAAATAAAACAGACTAAAATGAACAACTAGAATATTTTCAAGGCAAAATAAAAAAAAAATCAGAAATTATGTAGAAGATAAAAAATTTCAATTTCTACGGCAAACAGCAAATGAAGTTAGCGAAATGAAAAGCACCGCAAGATCAAAGCTAAAAGTTACCAGGCAAGAAGTGTTGAGTATTTGGTCGCCATCCTTGGTTCCAGATGTAATAAGTAAGTAAGCAAGCCAATAAGTATCCGGTGTTATAGTATTCTTTGTAAGTCCGTCGTCCAAGATGATCCAAATAGCAATGAGCCAAGGTTAAGAATCAGACTAGTATAAATACAACAACAGCAGCAGCAGCACTGCCAGTGATTGGACAATAGATTGCCTTCGGTGGTCACGTGGTAGTCAACGAGTCTATATTTAGAAGTAGGTATCTACCACACGCCTTATATCACAAAAACTCCAACAAGAAGAAAGACTTCAGCAGTGGAAAGAACATATCAAGAATCAAGTTGGAAAACCAGCTGAAATCACGAATAAACTTGCTGAAGAAATTATTTTCAAGGCAAAATAATAAAAAAAAATCAGAAATTATGTAGAAGATAAACAATTTCAATTTGTACGGCAAACAGCAAATGAAGTTAGCGAAAGGAAAAGCACCGCAAGATCAAAGCTAAAAGTTACCAGACAAGAAGAAAGACTTCAGCAGTGGAAAGAACATATCAAGAATCAAGTTGGAAAACCAGCTGAAATCACGAATAAACTTACTGAAGAAATTATTAATGGCTAACTAGAAAAGTGCTACTCAAGAAAATATACTACTTGTACAAGATAAACAATCGGGTTTTTTTTAAATCTTTTTTCAATTATACATTTCCGAAACGATCATTTTTTTTTCTTTTTATTCATTTTTATTTTCATGTTAGTCCTGTTATTTTTATAAAATAATCACGTTAATTTGTTTATTCTAATATCAAATATAAAAATAAAAGCAGGTTACTAATGCAGAATAGCGCAAAAAAGATAATATTAGATTACGTATAAAATGTATTACATATCACGGAAATACCCGAAACATTTTAAACGTACTTCGGGAGTTTTCGTAATCTAATGTCATTTACACGTAAAATGCTATTCTAATGATATTATCTCTTGCGCGCTATACAGCATTTGTTCAAAAATCAGTAATGTAATTTGATATTCAACTTTTAACCACATTCAATTTTTTTTTTAGTATGTTTCAATTTTATTTTTTTTAAGTATGTTTCACTTTTTTTTAAGTATGTTTCAATTTTTTAAGTATGTTTCAACCCTAACCCCAACCCCGACCCTGACAACCCTAACCCTAACCCTAACCCTAACCCTGTCAATCCTAACCCTAACCCAACCCTAACCCCTAGCCCCAACTCGAACTTTTTAAGAGAAAAAATATTATAGGTTAAGTGTGTGAGTTTCTAAGGGGTTATTCTGAGGTTCCCTAAGGCCCCATTACCCTAGGTAGGCCAATTTATTCGTTTGTACTAAATGGTCGGATATTTTGCAGACAGTGTAAATGAATAGTTGTAAGTTCTTAATACCTGGCAAAGTGAATCTGCGTCGACGTAGCTTCGTGTCGGAAAATAGTTGAATTGATAGCACCAGTGACTGTATGACTCCCATCCGAGGGGACAATCTAGAAAATAAAGAGAGAGAGAAAAAAGCATCTTATTATAATGGAGATTCGGTGTCTGTCTGTAACCGAAACTACGTCATTGATTACGTCACAATAACATCAGGAATTGCATAGATTTATCAATGAGTGTTTAATTTATAGTCAAAATTATTAACACACGGAATAAATCTTATTCATTAACGATGATCTCTTTGTAAATCTGAGTTATTCGGGTATTTGCCTCTCATCCCACATATGAGGGCGTGACATAAGGATATTTTTATGTGGGCCCACCCACGAGCCGAGACTCATGGGTGGTAGGTGCAAAAAATGCGTTGATCCCGTCGGCATTCCCCCTCGAGGGGGCGCCTCGGGCACTGGGCGATAAACCCAGCCCTCGGGCACTGGGCAATAAACCCAGGGGGCAAGTGTTGCCTGGGGGGATAGCATCCTGGGATCAACGCTGTTAATTATCACTAATAGTCCAGTGGCCGAAGCCACCGGACCCCCGCCCATGAGGCCGGGTTATTAGGGTATTTGTCTCTCACCCCACTTACGAGGGCGTGACGCAAGGACATTTTTATGTGGGCCCACCCACAAGCCGAAGCTCATGGGTGGTAGACACAAAAAATGCGTCGATCCCGTCGGCATTTCCTCTCGAGGGGGGGGGCTCAGGCACTGGGCAATAAACCCAACCCTGCCCCTTTAAATCGAGGGGGCAGGTGTTGCATGGGGGGATAGCCCCCTGGGATCGACGCTGTTAATTTACATTAACAAACACAGGCCACGAAGAGCCCACGTTATTAGCGCATTTAAAATCCTGCAATGCATCTTATATATCACCAAGAAATAAAGGTTTACATATGGGGTGCGGTTAGTTTGCATACTGGTTTTAGCAAAACCATGTTTATTAATTATTTACTAATATTATTGTTTTATTCTCCAACGTTATCTCATCCACAGAAAGCAATGTTAATACACGAATAGGAAAGGCATGGTCGGCCATAAACAAATTATCAGTCATATCAAAATCTGATCTCACTGACAAGCTAAAGTGACAATTCTTCCAGGCTGTGGTTATATCAGTGCTGATGTATGGCTGCACCACTTGGACCCTGACGAGGCGCCTTGAGAATAAGCTAGATGGAACCTGCACAAGAATGCTGCGTGCACTCTTTAACAAGTCGTGTAAACAGCACCCCACAAGAAACCAGCTCACATTCACACACATATAGTAAACACACACATACATTTATATGTATACTCATATAGTCATATACACAACTCCCATGAACCCTCCCTCACATATATAAGAGCATTAAAAAATAACCCACCTCAAAGAGGTTCTTCAGGGAACACATAGACATGCAACTACTAACACACTTGTCTACCCGGATTTTAATAGCATGTCAAACCCTCAAAAACACTTCAATTTTTATAGTTCTTCAATAATGCTCCCTTTCAAAAAATCTATAAACAATTTCTTCAAATAAGAAATTTTCTCCTGACGATGACCTAAGGTCGAAACTAGTTGAGAATAAACAACATATAAGAAATATTCCTGCTTGTCTTATTACTTTTTGTTCATATTATATATATATATATATATATATATATATATATATATATATATATATATATATATATATATATGAGATTTATCCAAAACTTGGTAGTAAGGGATGATTCTATATGTGATTTCTAAGATACACTGTATTATTATTGTATGATCCAGTATGTATAAATACAGCGAATCTTTAAATCACTAAAGACAGCTCAATGTATAATAAACTTTTTAGATTATATACAGAGCAATTTTTATCATATATATATATATATATATATATATATATATATATATATATATATATATATGTGTGTGTGTGTGTGTGTGTGTGTGTGTGTGTGTGTGAAGTAAGATGTGGAAATTAAATTTTCTCCACATATGCATGTATATATATATATATATATACGTATACACACACGCATATATATATATATATATATATATATATATATATATATATGTGTGTGTGTGTGTGTGTATATATATATATACGCGCACACACAGACATTCTCATATATACAGGTTGTATGTATTTATATAGATCCATATATATACGTATATATATATATGTATATATATGCACACACACACACACATATATATATATATATATATATAGGTTGTATATGTATATATATATGTGTGTGTGTGTGTGTGTGTGTGTGTATATATATATAATTTCGTTGATTCTAAAATAATCGGTACGCTTTTCCTTGCTTATAAATAATTCTCTTATTCTCTAACCATTCTGGTTCCGTCTTATTATCAGATTCAAATGATGATAATAAGCAGCCAATCTCTCTCAACTCAGAAGGAGGAGCGCCACACACACACCAGTAGATGCAAGATCAATATTATAAGAGCGCGCATCAACGAAATTTTTATTAATCAAAAGGAACGGCCCACGGGGGAATCGCTCTTCCAAAATCTTCCACATGATTTTTGAAGTTTATGTTATTCCCTACTTTCGGTATCTCTCGACCATCTTCAGCTCTTCTGAAACATTTTTTTCAAGCCGGGTTCGTTAGTTGCTCCTCTATCTTGAGTCTTAGATCATCATAATCGGCAACCGATGCTCGTACACTTCCGGGCTTTACTTTAAGAGACAGGAGGGCGACCTATGAGAATCTTTAAACTAGTGTGCTAATGATTTTACTATAGAAATGCATTGCCAATGATTTTACTATAGAAATGAATTGCTACACTAATTATTTTACAATAGAAATGCATTGATAATCATTTTACTATAGAAATACATTTCAAGGGATTTTACTAAAGAAAGGCACTGCTAATGATTTTACTAAAGAAATGAATTGCCAATGATTTTACTATAGAAATGCATTGCTAGAAATGCACTAATTATTTACAATAGAAAATGATAATGATTTTACTATAGAAATGCATTGCTAATATTTTACTATAGAAATGCAATGATTTTACTATAGAAATGCATTGCTAAGGGTCTTACTATAAAAAATGCATTGCTAATCTTACTATAGAAATACATTGCTAATGATTTTACTATAGAAATATAGAAATACATTGCTAATGAGTTTACTAACGGAATGCATTTCATAGGATTTTACTAAAGAAATGAATTGCTACTGATTTTAATCTAAAAAAAAAACAGGCTGATGATTTTACTATAGAAATGCATTGCAAATGATTTTACTATAGAAATGCGTTTCTATGATTTTACTATAAAATACATTGATGAATATTTTACTATAGAAATACATTGCTAATGTTTTTACTCCAAAAATTTACAAGAGAAATTCAAGAATCGACCGGTCCTGGCGACCCACTACTGTTTATTTCTCTAGACTCAAACTGTTACCGGACATGATGCTTCTTATAACAAATTATAGTGGATGAGAGGGTCCCCAGCGTGGACATACCCGGCTCGGTCTGGTTCGGTTTGGCTCGGCCCATTTCAGCAGCCCAGTCAAACGGACAACTATCACTAAAGAGGTTCAATTCCAGACTACTTCCTTGAATAATATATTGGGGCTCCACCTCCGGAAAAGAAAACCGCCCATATCGCATGGGCCTCCTGAACTAAAGTACCGTATTTGACGGTATATAAGACGCACCCCCATTTCAGCAGGTCAGATTCAGGAAAAAAAAGTGTTTAGTGTATTTAAGCATATATTGTTGAAAACAGTCTAGCTGGGAATTACACAAGCAGAAACATAGCTGTATAAAAGCAATTTGGCAGTACAGGCAAGCAATAAGCATACACAAGACATCTCCATGGCAGGAAATAATAATAATAATAATAATAATAATAATAATAATAAAAAAATTTTTTTTAAATAGACAAATATCTGGACCTTGCCAGAGAACTGAAAAAGTTATGGAATATGAAAGTGAAAGTGATACCGATTGTAGTTGGTGCACTTGGAACAGTCCCAAAAGGAATAGAAAAGGGCTTGGAAAGTTTGGAAATCAGAGGAAGGATTGAAACCATTCAGAACACTGCACTGCTGCAATCTGCCAGAATATTCAGAAAAGTCCTGGAGACCTGAGGAGACTTGCTGTCACTCAGACTCCAGTGAAAGACCATCAGCTAACACTGATGTGAAAACTCAAAAGGAGTAAATAATAATAATAAAGACCTACGGGAGGTCTCAAACTTCACCTTCGATGTATAAGACGTAGAGCAATCTTTTAGCCAAAATTTTGAAAAATAGTGCGTCTTATATGCTGTCAAATACGGTACCTAAAAACAATGCTACTCTTGTCTACTGTGTTACAGACAGACGGGAACGGAAGAGCTTATAGCGTCATACAATACTCACCTAAAACTATACTTCCTGATATCGCTTGAATAGACAAAAACGCCACAAACACTTCAAGCAATAACATCCTTTTGGGGTGGGGAACTTCGGGTCAGCTGTGAAAAACAAAAACACATATATATTATTTGCATTTTTCGGACTGTTTTCCTCATCTTTATACTTATATGCAAAACATTTCGGCCAATGTACCCTCCGGTCTTCTTCGGGTATTTCTTGGCGAACTTGGGAACCTTCTCTTCAAAATCGGAACCTTCTTGTCTAACACGGGAGCCTTCGTGTTGTAATCGCAACCGTTCACAGAACTTCGAACCGAACCCTTTATTCAATCCACCCGGGGTAGACAGTTCTCATTCCGTTAACCATGACCGGGTACAAGTGTTAAGCTACGTTAAGTATTCTATGGTATTATCGCCCTTGGCCATGATTGAACCTGCAAACTACACCTGAAGAAGGCCGGAGGGTACGTCGGCTGAAACGTTGTGTATATAACAATAAAGATGAGGTCAACAGCCCGAAAAATCCAAATAATACAAATTATCAAGATTCATCTAAAAAGAATAACTAGAAACATCTGAAGAAGACCGGAGGGTACATCGGCCAAAACGTTGTGTATATAGCAATAAAGATGAGAACAACAGTATGAAAAATCCAAATGATAAAAATTATCAAGACTCGTCTAAAAAATTCACAAAAATAAAAACAAATATTTTAATTCATTATGTTTTTATCAAAAACTGATGACTAAAATATAAAAGAGAAAAACGTCAGGATAGACTGGTTGGTTTTAACGGCACGTCAACCCGTCTGGTGCTATTTAATGCCAAGTGGTAAATTGTGCGGGGACGGGCAAATTTATTTTGTTTTTGTTGTTTTGTTTTGTTTTTTGTTAGTTTTTTTTCCAAGGATTTTTCTTGATTTAGACTAGTGGTTCTCAACCAGGGTCCATACGGACCCCCGCGGACAATATAACATTTTTGAGGACTCAGGCAAGTAAAATGTATTTAAGTATAGAAATTACAATGAGATTTTTAAACAACGAATGGCTATGGGGGGGGGGTCACCAGAGTAAAATAGGATTAAAAGGGGGTCATAGGTAAAAAAGGTTGAGAACCATTGATTGAGACTGTAAGTTATCTGAAGTTGTTTGTTGCTAAATGAATTGGGAATCCCTTTGAGGGATAAGTTTATAGGGTAGGTATTTACCCAACCCGTTCGACACTGGTAGGATGTGACACAATTCTGCTAGTTCTTTCAAAGAACACATTTTTATTTTCAATTTATTGTTTTGAATGTCCATTTTAAATAATTTCTTTCGTACAATAAAAGTTTATCTATATCTATTTATACACATATAAAGGGGAGTTAGTGTGTATGTATGTCCGGAGTAAACTATAAAAATAAAACAATTAACGACTAAGTAAATATATATATACACATTCACTATTACCAGATCTTGATTTTTTAGTAGAAATAATGAAGATTTGATTTATATTCGAAGATAATTAAAAAAAATTAAAAAATTTAAATGATAAGAGCATGGAATTTTTTTTTTTTTTTTGCATTTAGTATTTTAAATGGGAGACATTAATTTCTTTTCAGGGTGGCTGGATCAACGCAAGGCCTTTTTATATATATATATTTACCAACCCCTCCGCACGAGCAGGATGCGACACAAGGTCAATTTCTTAAGCGGAGTTTAACAGGTTTGAATTCAGAGTTTTCCTTCTCCTAGACCGGTTGCCTAACCAAGGTTAAAGAGCCCAGTCTGACCTACTATTTATCCATAGCTGGAGAGAGAGAGTAGGATTCATACCTTTCCCAATGGTATTAGCGCTAAGTGAAATGCAATTAACACGTCCAGGATTTGAACTCGGGGTGACGAGTCCATTTCCCATGACTTTAACCATTACACCACGCGCTTCCTTTTTTATTTAGGGATTTTAATGGGGCACTCTGTGAGAATCCAACTCGTGATTCAACAATAATGGATCTGTGAGACTATCTTTTTTAATCCCCTCCTCTACCCAAGCGGCGCTGGGTAGCCACTTCTGGTATAATATAATTTTTTCCTGGAACAGACCACTTCTATTGTTCTCTATAGCATCGAAGTTACACCAATAATATAATTTGATAAACATTGTAATGAGCCCCGACAAACATTGACGATCGAGGATTACCACTGACATATGCCAACCCCTCCACACAAGCAGGATGTAACACAAGGTCAATTTAACTGGTTTGAATTCAGAATTTTCATTCTCCTAGACTACTTGCCTTAGCAAGAAAATATGGTACTAGCGGGACCTGCTGATATACCACAGTATGATAATTTAATTATTACAACGTTTGATATGTTTACTTAAGAGCTATTGCTAAATACTTCAATATGTAA